>VWZV01015131.1:1393727-1493724 GCA_013397155.1 Irena cyanogastra
ATAATATATAATATAATATATAATTCTACTATATAACAATATATTATATCATATATATTTATTATTAATAGTTATTGATGTCTACATAGTCTTCCTTCCCCACTGAGTCTGATGGCAGACACAGGAGGAGCTGCTGAAGAAAAAGAAGCTCAGGCATTTCAAGGTGCAGTGAGTCCTGGAGCAGGCAGAGGGAAAACACCTTCCAGTGGGTTGGATGGCACTTTCAGGCCAATAGATAAGGAAAAAAAAAATCAAANTATTTATATGTAACACTCCAGAAGCTGTCACAAACAGAACAAGAGCTGGGTTGAACACCAGAATTCACTGACTTTAGGCAGAACGCCACCAAAAGCATCTCTCAGGCACTTCCACAGCACCTTGCAAGAATCCACAGGACTCCTGATTCAGGATCCTCCCTGCCCTGGTGCCCCCTTTGTCCCAGAGCTCCAGGAAACACTTGCTGCAGGAGTTTGATCACGGCAGCAAGAGAGAGCAGGGTGAGAAGGGAAGCAGTGCAGGGCTGTTTCCAAGACTGATGCAATCCCTTGGGCGTGCAATGAGCCCAGACTCCTCCTCGATGGTGTACTACAAATTGCAGGTTACACAGCACCCGTGACATGTCTGAAATCACAAATCCTCCTACGGGAGCACTTCTCGTCTTCTGCTAGACAGGACAAGGGAAAATGGCTTTAAACTGCCAGGAGGCAGCATTAGATGGGATACTGGGAAGGAATTCACCCTGGGAGGGTGGGCAGGCCCTGGCACAGGCTGCCCAGAGCAGCTGTGGCTGCCCCTGGATCCTGACAGTACCCAAGGGCTGGATGGGGCTTGGAGCAGCCTAGGACAGTGAATTCCTGGGCTGGAATGAGATGGTCTAACCCAGACCATTGCAGGATTCTATGATTCCCCCGGCCAAGGTGACCTGTGAGAACCTGCCCTTTCTGCAGGCTGGGTCAGAGCTGCAAAGGGTAGCTGAGCCCACACAGCCCTCACCCCGTGTCCAGATCAGAAAAAACCAAACCACACTTAAAAATCCAAACTGAACGCAAAACTCCACACTAAATCCCAGCTGCTGGGCTGTTTGAAAGCAAAAAGAAAGCAATCACTGAGGTTTCACAGACTGTTCTAAAAGTGGAAATTTATGAAGAGAAAAGTGATCCAGTAAGTCCCAGTTTTAGGCGTTTTTCTTTCAATTGCTCCGAGTGAAGACTTTCAGACCTTCTCTTTCCCCTGAAGCCCTGATTGAGGACAAATGGGTACTGACCACCAAATTCAGCATCTCCCTGCTACTTGTACCCATCAGAGACTCCTGTGACCCAGCAGGTCTCACACACATCCATTTTTTTTCCAGCCCCTTTGGAGCAGCAGCTCCAGCTCCGGTGCAAACCCAGCCTCTCCAGAGCACTTCCACTAGAGCTGAACCCTTCCTGTGCTGTTGGACCATTTCTTGGATGAGGGAAACCCACCCTACTCTTTCCACCTAACACTGAATCCACATCAGCCACTTGGCCCCTACTGAAGGACCTTATGGACTTCCATAAACGAGTCTTGGTGCATCAGAGGTGGGAGAGGAGCCATCCCACAGCCCTGGAGACACTGTCCCAGAGGCTGCCAATCCCCATGGGACAAGACACAGCTAAAAAGCTCAAAGAAAACCCCAAAATAAACTCAGTCCACCAATCCAACCACACCACAGGCACTTCCATGTTGCTTTGTGAGCAGTGAGCTGCCATCAGCACCTCTTTTCCTCCTTCCCATTAAAAGGGAGCCATTCTTCTTCTTTTTTGGCTGTCCTTTATTCTAGCCCTTGTCCTTGGCAGGATGCAGATACCCCGGCCTAGTAACTCCCATAAATTCCTCAAATTTGGGCTGAGATTATATCTGTGGTTATTAAAGAGTGATAATAAACCTTATCAATCTAGAGTGAATGCAAAAGGAATAAGAGAAGGATTTTCCTGGGTGTGAAAGCGCAAGAAATTCATAACCAACTTAATACCTGTACCAATAAGAGAAACTCACTTTGAAACTACTTTAAAACCACTTTGACTCTTTCCATAAGAAAAAAAAAAGGAGAAGAGAAGAGAGACCCTGGGGGGTCTCAGCCCTGGCCCTCCATCTCCTCACCCCAGCTATTTCTCATGCAAAACCCCTGCTTCTCTTTCAACTCCACCTCTTGCCCGAGACATAATCCCAGGCTCCCCAGGTTTTGGGATGCCTGTGTGTGCCCTCAGCTGAGGATGTTGTCCCATCTGTCCCTGGTGTCCCCTCACAGGCACAGCCACGGGCTCCCTGCAGCCTCCCAAATGAGTGATGAGCCTGCACGTTGGTTTAGAGCAGCTCATGTGCCAGGCAGGATGACAGACCTTGGGAACCTGGGCATTAATCTGGAGATTTACAGCCAAATCTGTCACGCCTGGGGAAGCTTCTTCCCCCCAAGAACTCTGCCTGAAGGTCGCTTTTCCCTGGGCAATAAGCTCCAAGAAACTTTCTCAGCCACCTTGGCCACCAGCAAAGGGAAAGCAGGGGATGGGGACGGCCACCAGATAATATGACCAGCCTCAGGGCACAAATTTCTCCTGCATATTTTATATATATNTAAACTGCCCAAACCAGGACGAGCTGGATAACAGAACTGGAGGCAAAGCCCACCATGCACGTGGTGGAGCACAAGAGCAGCTCCCACTGAAGCTCACGGGATGCCCCAAAGAATGCTCTGGGATCAGCTGGTTTCCAGGAGAGGCTCTTGTCTGCACATCACCTTCCTGTGGGAGCTTCCCAGGACATGCCTAAAAGCCAAGCCCCTTTCTCAAGGCCCCAGACACCCCAGAGAGGAGGGTGTCTGTTAGGAAAGGTTCCCTGGACAAGGCAAGAGCTCTTCTGTCCCCCTACAAGGCATCAGGAGGGGCTGTGGTGCACGTGCCGCTCGCAGAACGGATCAATCCCGACAGGGGAGACTCCTGAGGTTTACAGTCAGGGCAACGCCAATAAAACCAGTGAATCATTTATTCAGTCAGTTTTAGCCATCCCTAACAACGAGCAGTCTGACAGCAGCCCACAAATTTCTCTAGTGAATTCTTATTTAAAGCAATAATCCCTGTGGATAACTCTCAGATTCCAGCTTGTTTGGAAAGCACAGGCTATAAAGATGTTTCAGAGGGATGCGTGTTCATTGTGCCCTTTCTTCCCCTGTCTGAGCCATCAGATCGAGTTTACAAGCCAAACAGGGATAATTCCAAATCAGAAATTTGCTTTCTCTTAGCACTCTTGGCAACATCCACAAATGCTCCTGCCTGTGACCTGGGTGTGAAGATGACCTGCACAGCACCGAAGTTATCTGCTTACTAAAATTGACATTTGCAACACTTGTCCAGCTTGTCTCAGGTTCAAAGATGAGATAAAGACCCCCTAGAGCGAGTCACAAGGCTGTGGATGGTGACACTGCTTCACTGTTTGGTGCTTTCCAGGCCAGCTTGTGTGGGTAAAAGTATGGAAGGGAACAGGGATAAAACACACAATAGAGGCTTTTGAAATTAGAGAGTTTAAAGAGCAAACACTCCAACTTCCCCTTCAGGACAACAGGCATCCTTTTCTTTCCCAAAGACTTCTCCTGGATATCCTTCCAAGCTCTTTTTCCCTCCCCTCACTGGAGCAGCCAACACCTGCTGCACAACACATCTCCCACCCAGCTCCTTCCCTGCCTTCCCAAAGCATCCCCCTTCTCCAGGGAAGGCAGCAGAGGCTCACACACACATTCCCACGTCCCTGCAGACAGAAGCCACCCAGGTGACAAACACATGTTGGGCCAGGAAGAAAGGGGGAGCAGAGAGGAGGCAGATTTGCAGGCTCTGATCCCAGGCGCCTGACCCCCTCCTCTCCCTCGTTATGGATGAGGTAAATTAGCTGTGACACTCATTAGCTGCAGCTCCTAATTAGTGAAAATTAATATTGGTTTTGATAGAAGCGTTGGCTGAAGCTCTCCCAGGCAAAGACATTATTGACCTTGTTATCCTGTTCAATAGCAAGTTACATCACAGAAAATACTTTTTGTGGGGTCGACAGATTGCAGCTGCCTCCCACCCCCCACAGCTCCCTCTCCCTTCCCCACCAGCACCAAGGGACAGAGCCAGCCCCTGCCAGAGCCCCCTCAGCCCCATGGGCACCTGCACCCACACCTGGCAGCATCCCAAGCCTCCCCATCCCTGTATGCACCCCGAAACCCCAAACCCCATCTGAATGATGGTCCCTGGTCCCCCATGTCCCCTTCCAGCACCCACTGGCCCCCAAAACTCCAGACTCAGCAGAGGAATTGCCCACCACCTCCACTCACAGAAGAAACAAAGGGGAAGAGCTGCAGGGCAATGGCAGTGACCACTTAACAAGGAAAGAAACAGGAGCAGCATTCCTTGACCTCTGGGATCCCCTCCCTGGAGCCTGGGAATCCCTCGGTGGCAAGGTACCAGACACCAGGAAACAAAAGGAAAACATTTGCTACCAAAGTTATGCATAAAAACCCCAGCACAGTGCATTATTCACACATTAATAACAATAAAGATGTCAGGCTGCCAGATAAGAAGTTAATCTCCTTCAGAGCACAATTAAGGATGCCATTATCCAGCCACCTGGGGCCACTTGCACATGGCAGAGGGTTTCATGGAAAGCAGGGATGAGCCCTGCCTGCCAAAGCAGCTGGCCTTGTCACCCCCTCCAGCCAGGGCACCCCAAACACTGACACTGCATCTTGCTCAAAAGAGGCTGAGTGCAGATCCACGACAGGAAAACTTCTTTTAAAGAGCATTCCTCCACTCCTGGGAGCAGCACCCCAGTGAGAACTGTCCCTCTGCCTGCCTGGGGAACAGCACTGGCTGCAGGATGCACAAAGAGCAAACCCAGACCTCCTACAGTGTGTGCTGGTCCTGGAATGAACTTCTGCTTCTGGGGGCTGCAGGGGGCAATACCACCACTGGAAAACAGATTCCAGCTGATTTTACAGTGGGATTGTGCTTACACCAAGCACAGCAATTTTGGCTTTTGAAATGAACTAACCAGCAAAATAAATTAAAAAAAAAATTACATCCCCAACTTACAACCTGGAGTGCAAAACCAAGCTCCTGGTTTAAACTCCATGGAGGCCTCCCCTCCCTCCTAGGAGAGACTTTTCCCACCTGTATCTGCCAGAAACTGCCTGTGCACCATCCCAGCACCAGTGAAACTCATTCTCCTGCCAGTGTCCTGTGAAGCATGCTGCCAATTTTCATGGCTCCACGAGATCATCCTGCTGCAGCGTGATGAAACCAGCTTGGAATTTTCTCCCTGCCAATACAGAGCCTCAATTTCTGACTCTTTCCCCCACCTCACCAAAGCAGGTAGGCAACAACTTCTGGCTGGTGCTCTCTTCAAGCCCTCACTCCTCACCTAGTGGGAGTCCAGGCAATTTTTCCAAGCCAAAGAACAACTTGCAGATCCTGGGAGATGCTTCTTCCCTACCATTCATGGCCCTAGGAAAGCTGCTGGGAGAGATGTGGAGGCAGGATGGTGCTTTCTGTGTGGTGCCCTCACTTCTTGCCTCACCACCCAGCAGTGCTCCTTCGCAGGGAAATGCTGCTTTATCCAGCAGGATGGCTTTGATTTGATGCTGCTGTCATGTGGGAAAAGGTGCATTTCCAGATTTCCAGAGCCAGGGGTTTCTGCAGTGCTGGTACTTATTTTACAGTCTTCTGCCACATCTTGTTCCTTCCCCTCTATTTCCCAAAATCATTAGTAACCACCATTAATCTCTGCCTGGGAGGATGCTCCTCGCTTCTCTCCATGCCCCAAATTGTTCATCTCCCTTGGACTTTATAGATTTCAAAATCTTTTTTCCCCCCTCTTCATTTGAAACTAAAACAGCAGAGCAAGTAAAGCCACTGCATCACTGTTTATGAAAGGATATTACCTTCCACGACACCAGCTCTCACCTCAAAGCTAACAATCAATTAGAAAGGAAAAATAAAAAGGTTTCTCCAGATCCAGGTACCAAATCACCCTTCTAATTGCTCACAGGCAGCAAGACATCCTCCGTGATACAACACCAGAGCAGGCACCTGACACAGCCATGCAGATGAATGGAATAAAATTGAGTTACTAACCATTAAATGTCAAGTGTTTGAAATCTTTCCCCCTCGTGGAGGCAGCAATATTAATAAATCTTTAAGAGAGGGAGCAGGGGGAGCCTTCTCAGTGCCCTGACCAGCGCTGCACACGCAGCAGATGTTCCCACAGAGCTGCCCAACAAGGCTTTCCTTCCCCCCTCCCCAAGTGGCTACAGCTAATTCAAAAGCCATCAGTGCACCCAGGCAGTCTGGCAGGAGGAACCAGTGTATTAACTCCCCCTGCCAATCAAGCACATTAAGCCACACGCCGGCCATAAATCAGTTTACAAGCCGCGAGACGGGGAGGGCACGGACTGGTGCAGCAACACTGAGGCGACCCACGCTCCCCAAAACCATGGAAAACGTGGTGAAACAAGCTGCCCAAGAGGTGGCCCTGCCACCCAGGCAGCCTACAGAGTGTGCCAAGTGCCAGCATCCCAGCCCCACGCAGAGGATGCTCCCCGGGACAGCGGCAGGTTCCAACAGCAGGAGCTGCACTCCACAGCTCCTCAGCTGTGTGCCCATTTCCAGAAGGGCTCTCTTCTGCCTGCCTCTTTCCATCCCAGAATGGGGCAGTTTCCACAGCTCCTCAGCTGTGTGCCCATTTCCAGAAGGGCTCTCTTCTGCCTGCCTCTTTCCATCCCAGAATGGGGCAGTTTCCCACAACTTGCACTCATCAAGTAAATTCTTCACCTTTTAATTGCTCTGATGACTCTGAGGCATGTGAGAAGAAGCTGGACCTTCCTTAATTCCTTGTTGTTGGTGGTTTTTTTCCCCCCTCAGCATTTTCTTGGCTTGTTTTACACCAGCAAGCAACAACCACCAACTGGCTGTGGTGGTGGCAGAGAGTTTGAATTTTTTTTCTTAAAGAAAAGAACTTCCACAGTGCCCAATTATAGGAAGTTCTAACTGAAAGGGTAATGTCCTCACTAGCCTGAAAATTCTATTAAAAGAGCCTTTGAGGGTGTTGTGAAATGGTTTGGTTGAAAGGGAACTTGAAGACTGTCTTGTCCCACCCCTGCCATGGCAGGGACACCTTCCACTGTCCCAGGCTGCTCCAAGCCCTGTCCAACCCAGCCTTGGACACTGCCAGGGACGGGGCAGATCCAGATTGCAGATCTCAGATGTGCCAACATCAGAAGCAGGGAGTAAAGGAGTTAAGGTGAGGGGTTTTTTCCTTCTTTTTTTAAGCTCATGCCACCCAAACACATCAAGTTTCTAATCTAGCAAAACACACGAGCAACCACAGCTTTTTTTTTTTTCCTGATAGTGAAATCACAGCTCACCTTCCCCACCAAAAACAAAATTATGAGTGAATGCAAGTGCAAGTATTTTCCTTGGCTAATAATATTGCCCTAGAACACGAATACCTCCACAAAGATACACACACACACATATACATACATACATACATATATATATATATGTCTCCTAACTTGAATATATACACACATACCCATACATATCTGCTTTTCCCCCCTTCTCTTGGGTTTTTTTCCTTGGTTAAGCCTGACTCAGATTATTATTATCCCTGCTCTCTGTCAGTTTTAATGCCTCCAATCAGCCTGGAAGGGCCAATTTACCTGACCTGGGACAGTGCTGACATCCAAGCCTGAGCGTTCCAGAGTAAGAAGGAGCACAGCCAGCCAGAAGCCAGCCCTGTAGAGATAATTAATGCTGCTAAAGCCATCCCAGACATAGAAAATCACCCCAGCCCTCATTACCAAACTCACACATCTCTCTCCCTTTCCCTGGAAAGGGCTTGGCTCCCGTGCCAGGGCTCAAAAGGTGGCGAGATCAAACCTCTGGGTGGTTTGAAGAAGAGCAAGGTTACCCTGGCATGTTAATGAGTCCACCTTGCAAATATACTTCTCTTCCTTCTCCCTCTTCCCCTTCTTAAACATGAGCATTAATGTTACTGCCTATTAGCAAAGCAGATATGAAAGTTTAAGTGATTGATGAAGTGATTAATTTAATGATGCAGGGTTAAGGGTTTGGGTGGGAGTGGGATTTTTTTTTTTTTAACCTTAAGTTTCCTGATGTTGGGAATAACTAATTTTCTAGCCTTAAGTTTTCATTAAAGATGCTGTACTTCCTGCAGCTCAACAAGTAATTCCATCAATGGGCCTTCAAAGGACAGAAAAAAGGGCTTGAGTTGGGAGAGCTGAGATCCCCTTCTTAAGCTCTCCTCAAATAGTGCTGTTCATTAGGGTGGTCAGCACACCCAGAAACAAGGCTGCTCCTCTGCAGAGCACTCAAGAACCCTGAAAATTCAGTTTTAGGCAGCAAACAGCCATTGGATTAGATAAACACTGAAGAGGAAGGTGAGGTGGCCCCAGCCTCCCTTCGTGAAGGAGAATCTCAGCAATGGCCAAAGGAAGCTTGTGAGGCAGGCTCAAAAACAGGCAGTCTCCAAACAGCCAGAGCCTGGCAGATTCCTCTGGAATTACCCTTCCTAAAAGGCCAAATCAATCCTGCCTGCTGCGCACAGGTGTTTGCTCCCTGGGCAGCTCACCCAGCAAGCAAACCAAGGAGTTCAGGGTCCTCCAGCACCTGCCAACTCACCTTATCTCTGTCAGATAAACAGCAAAAGCAGCTTTGTGGGGTTTTTTATCACTACGAACCACAAGCTGCTGTGTCAGTGCCAACACACCTGGTCCCCACGTTCTGTGACCAGCCACAGACCAAGTGCCACCGTGCACTCGGCCACTCGTGTCACCCCGTGTTTGCCCTCCCAGCTGGGGATTATTCACATGCAGCAGTAATAACACATGCATTATTTACATTAGTTATGTAAATAATGTAATTATTTACATCACAGCAGCCTGGTTTCACCAGCAGTTGAAGCTCATCAGGGATGGGCAGCCTCCCTTGCCCTCTCACAGAATGGTTTAGGTGTGATGTGACCCTTGAAACTTTCTTTTTCCAACCCCCTCCCACAGCCAGGGACCCCTTTCACTAGCCCAGGGTGCTCCAAGCCCTGTCCAGCCTGGCCTGGGACACTTCCAGGGATGAGGCATCACCACCATGACTCCTACAAATCCACCTCACCTTGCAAGCCTACCATCAGCTAGGCCTAGTGCCGGTCTAGCTGAAGCCCAGCTCTGCAGAGTGGAAGGAAAACCCTTAACAAGCAGATCTAAACAGGTGGCATTGCTGTCCCTGGCACGGGGAAGGGTCCCCTGGCTCTGAGCTCCCCCTGCACGCTGCCTTGCTCTCCGGGCTGGGCAGGGCTGTGCTGGGAGCGTTTCTGGAGCTGTGTCAGCAAACACACACAGACACGGGGATTGTTCTCTCACCTGGCTGAGCTCCCGCAGATGTTAATCTCAAATTTTAATTTTAATTTAATCCTGAGCCCCGCCTGCTTGTTGAGCAATTACACCTCATTAGCAGTGTGCCCCCAGGGTACTTGCTGCTCTTGCCACTGTGACTTTAACCCGAGATTAATTTACGATTTTCTCTTTAGCTTTAACACCTGATTTTGAGCAAGAGGGACACAAGAGCAGGTACATCCCCTCTCCAGCAACAGCAGCACGCTCCTGCAAGCCGGGGGGGGACCCGGAGACACCAAAGAGGAAAGGGTCTGGTGGCTATGCCATGCTCAGGTGGCCACAGCCCTCCACCCAAAGCTGTCCCCAACAGATGGCCCCCAAGCCTCATGCATGGATAGCTGAAACGATTTAATCAGCCCAGAAGCATGCAGGGATCAGAGAGACAACATTTTTTTAGTCTTTTTCCCTTCCAGTGATGCATCTGGAGGAGCCTGGGCAGTGCAGCTGTGGGATCAGACAGGCTCAGCCCCACGCTGACACCCAAATCTGCAGCAGCAGCTCGATGGCCCAGCACCCCCGGGGATCCTTCCTGGGTGCCAAAGCATCTCCTCATCCAGAGCATGGCAGCAAAAGGAGTGTTGGAAGAGGTGATTGCCTTGGAAAGGACAGATACAGAGTGTGGAAGATGGAAGCCTTCCCTGCCTGGAGAAAAAAAGCCCTTTGGGCTGGTCCTTGTTGAGAAAAATGCATATTTTATGATTGGCTCTTCACAAATATTAAAATGAATACTATATGTGTTATGTTGGAAAGTTATGCTGTATTAATTTCTTTTAATTAGTGCTGTATTATTCTTTTTTAAGTAGAGTGGTAAATATAGTTTTTAGGCTATAGCATAATATTAAAACAGAAATTGTGTGATGTAAGGTAATTTTTGTAATTAGCTCAAGGGACGGAAAAGACAACCAAGAAACTCTTCACACTATCCTATCTGGATAGAGATAACAGCAACAGACACCAAGATCCCCAGAGAAGAATTATTGCCTCCTTATTGGGAAGGCTCAGACTCCCAGGAACCAAGAAGGCTGATTGACAAGACGGGGAGAAAAGCTAAAATTGATCAGAAACACCCTAGTTTGAAAAGAATGTTTGAATTGTGTATGAGCTGTATGAATATGCAACAGGCTATTGCTTTTAAGGGGTGATCCTCTGTTAGCAAGGTGTGCCAGGTGGTGAATGCCAGACACCCAGAAGTCCGTAATTCTCTGGTTTACTGTCTCTTATTGTCCTCATTTTCCTTATTATTTTCACTTCTACTTTCATTAATATTTTTATTATTATTAAACTTCTAAAATTTTAAACCAAGTGAATGGTGGTTTTCACATTGTCTAGGACAGAGAATTAAATCCAATCACCCACAAACATCAGGGATGTCACCACAGAGCACCCTGCCTGTGAAATACCACGCTCCTCTTCAGTTTTCTTGTGAGATAATTGTGTCCCAGCAGGCACGAGGTGTCATACACCAACCTAGTCCCCTTAATGGCCACTGGCCAGGGAAGTACACCCACTGCTCAGTGGCATTCCACTGTCCCTCAGGGGCACAGTGAGAGCCACAACTCCACAACTGCAGCCCGTTCTGAAGTAGATCTCACAAAGAGCAAAGTTCAGCTCTGCCTATTCGAATTTAGTGGGGAAATATCCCAGAGTTTGCCAGCTTAGCAAAGGCTGCAGAGAGCTAAAAGAGGCCAGAGCAAGCCGTGAAATTCCCTGCCATCCATCCATCCATCCATCCATCCATCCATCCATCCATCCATCCATCCGTCCATCCGTCCATCCATCCGTCCGCCTTGCTCTCTGAGCACGGTGCACCCCGGGATGGGGAGCACAGCCCAGGCCCCTGGGAGAGCCAGAGAGAAGGAGAAAGGAGCTGGGAGCAGCACACACAGCCCGGGTCACTGGGCACAGCACTGCCTGGGGCTGTCACCCTCACTGCTCCTGGGCCTGGCACTTGCTGACTTGGGGCTTCTCCTGTGCTGTCCCGGGGGATATGTGGGAGGAGGTGCTGAGGCAGCTGTTGGAGCCCAGGGTGCTGAGAATTTCAGACTTTCAGTGCTGAAAAGCACAGACCCCCAAGAGAACTCTGCATTTGACCTGAGGCCGTGGAGAGGCTTCTAAAATGGAATGATGGAACTGGGATTGTGGGTGTGGAGTTTGAATAGAAGTGTGTGATGTCACAGAGTGGAAAACTTAGAGTTTTAGAATATAGTAATAGATATAAAGCTAAGATAGATATTTTAAGGTGGTAGCTAGTCCTTCTTCATGAGTTTTAACCCTGTAGTAGTATTTTGTGATTAGACAGAAAAATCGGCATTGTGAGACATAAGAGGTCAGTTATTAGGTTAAAAATAAAAATAATTTAAGTGCCATTTCTTAATTAAATAGTTTTTTTCCTTAAAAAACCTTGTAAAGATAGATAAGGAACCATTTTGTAGCTTGTTAGTAAAAGACTGTAAAACCCACAGCTTGCAAGGCTGTGGTATAAATAAAAAAATAATAAACATCTAAACCTAAACACAAAATACTGTCTCAAACACTTTCAATCCCAACCCTAACAAAAAACAAAATAAAAAAGCAGCATTTAGTGGTGCCCTGTGTGAGGAAGGAACTCACAACCTCCAGAGGCAGCCAAATTTGAGGGACACTTGGCCTCCCCACCTGCCAGCTGTCCCGGGGGGCCGTCCCCAGCACATCCTCACACATCTTTCCCCAGGGAATGGTCAGGGAATGGATCCCTGTGCCACGCCCTGCTCAGCCCCAGCAGGCCCTACAGGGACACCAGTCCTTCATGGGATCTCAGAAGGGACCTCCAAGATCATCTCGGTGCAGCCCCCTGCCATACTCAGGGGCACCTCGCACCAAGTGCTCACAGCCCCTAAGACCCAGACTAAGTCCCTCTGCTGGTTTCAAGCAAGGCACGAATTGCCACGGCCGGATGGGCAGGAGGGGACACATTGTCCCCAGTCGAGTGGCTATGCCCCTGACACACACGGCCTGAGGGCGAGGCCAAGTGCCCGTTATCACCTCCAGCGCAGTGGATGAAGTGTTTCCCACTCTTTTAAGACACGATTATTCCAGCGAGGCTGCAATGTTCTCGCTGGGATGGGGGGAAGTGGAATCACACCCGTCTGAACGGCCTCTCTGTCACGCACTTCGCAAGGCGTCCAGGCATGAAAGCTTTCAGAGGAACCTGGCTGGTTATGGGGCTGCTTACAGACCTGACATGATGGATCATCTTCATTTTCCCACTGCTGTCCTGCTCACAGCAAATCCATTTGCTGGGCAATTAGACTCCAGTCATTACATTATGCTAGGAGGACGCTCCTTTGGCAGCAGCAGGGACCCCGACCAGAGTGCTGCCTGCCCATTCCCAGCTGCCGGCAAATCCAGGGCTGCAGCAGCCCCTGTGGCAGCAGTGCCACCTTCCCAGCTCACACCACAGCCCTCCAAAAGGTCTGGGATTAAGCAAAATGGCCCTTGGGATGGTTTTGCTTGAGGCAAACAGCAGCAGGACAGAGATGCACGGTCCCTCTCCTGCACACTCTACTCCCAAGAGGTTTTATCCAGTCAATACTCCCATTTTCCAAGTAAAACTCAGGGTGACAGAGCTGCTGGCAGCTGGCACAGGCAGCTGGTGTCCTTTCTTGCCCACGCCACCACAGCCCAACCAATCCCCGTCCCTCCTCATCCTCCTCTCCAAGCATCTCCCTCCTCCTCCTACAATTCCCTGCCCTCCTCCTGGAGCTCCCACCCCCGACTCCCTCGGCACGTGTGTGTGTGTTTCCATTACTTCTGGGTGAAATAACTGACTACGGGGTCAGTCCACCTGAAAATTGCTCTCCCCAGACCTAAATGAAACAGATGGGCATTGATGATGTTTTGGGAGAAATTAATCAGCCCGGACCGGCGGCAGCGCCAGCAGCTCCCCTGGCCCAATCTCGCCTAATGAATTCCGAGCTCTCTGTCTTAATAGCTCCTGACAAGACTAATTTACTCTCGTAAGTGATTAGAGGGGGAATGATCTCTTAATTGTTGCTTAAGATCCCTTTCGGCATGGCAGGCAGCAGGCAGAGAGCTGCCGGGTGTGGAGGGAGGGGATGCTGTGGGGAGGGATGGGTGCTCAGACAGACCTCAGAAAAAGACAATTTTTGGGTTTTTTTCCAGGAAACAGGTGCCACACACTGTTCTGCTCCTCACACTCAGGATCTCAGAAAGGTGTTTCCAGATGCTGCCTTTTTTTTTTTTTAAAGTTAATAAACCTTAACTCAGAAAACACCTACCAACAGCAGGAAACACAGAAACAAGCATGTGTGCCAACACTTCCCATGCTGACATTTCCCTCCGGTGCATCAGGAAACAAAATCTCAAGGTGCCAACATTCTTAAGAGTCAATTATGTATATATATACACACACACAGTGTAATAGAAAGTCTAAAAAAAAAATGAAATTCAGCTGCCAAAGTAATTCCAAGAACAACCTGACTCGCATAACGTCTCACCAGAAAGCAGGCTGTAGGAAATCTCCCAATTTTCTGACAAAATAGAAGCTCAGTCCAATTCCCATGAGGTCTCTCAGGCTCAAGTACTTGGAGAGCAAGGTGCTCCGTGAGGAGGCATTTCCATTAAGCTGTTCCCAGTCAGCTCTCCCTCCTGCTCCCTCCCCAGGGCTTCTCCTGAGGGTGAGCTCTGGGCAGAGCTCAGCGACCACACAGCAACCTCCAGCAGCCACCCAAACCAAGGCTCCACATCCTGCCTGCCAGCTCAGATACCACCCCAAACCCCACAGGGGCTGCCAGTGCCTGGCCAAGGGGACCCTAGAAGGGACAGAAGGCTCAGCTGGAAGTGCTGGTTGAGCTGAGCAGTCTCTCAGATCTCTCCAGACCCTCCCAGCAGCTCTGATGGCGATGGGGGTGCAGTAAGAGCCTTTCCTTCAGGAAGGTGCTGCTCGGGCTGCAGGTGGGAGAAGGGACCTCCAGAGGCTCCATCCCAGCCTCCCAATCGATTCCTGCCCCATTAGAGGCCAGTCACAAGCCCTGATTGAAGACCACAAGTTTAATGGACTGAGAGCCTGGCCAGGCGCCGGGAGCGATCGGGTCGATTTCTGCATTTACTCAAAACCGATCCCCAGCTAAATTAAGGAAGAAAAGCTCCATCTGTCAATCAAAAGAAAAACGTTCCTCTTCCATGCTTTTCCACGGCGTGGTGGCAGCCCAGGCCCGTCCCACTTACCCACAGGTGTGTCCTCGTTGATCAGCAGGTAGGTGTCAAAGAAGTAGTTGATGAAGTACGGCAGGCGGTTGCCCTGACCTGGGAAGAGGACAAAAACCAGGAGTTATTTCCCTGGCACGGGCCAGCAAGGCTGGGAAAGGTTCGGGAATGCTCACAGGGCACCGGGCTCATGCTTGCAAGGGCTAAGGAGGACAGAAAGCCCCATGAGGTTCCCCCTAAATGCTGCCGGGTGAGCCACTTCCCTCCACCAGCCTTTCTGGATTTGGTATTTTCCAAGCCGGCAGCACGGGGACCAGGAGCATCAATTATTGGTTGAGCCCACGATTAACACCTTGGCTTGGTTCCCACGGCTGAGAGCCTTTCCCCTTGTCAGCCACCCCGGCAGAGCCCCGCGCTCCTTCCCTTTGCCACCAGCCGGCTGCCTCTCCCTCTAATTGCCTCCTTTCACCTTTAATCGCCAGGCTCGCTCCTCTCAGCCTCATTAGGGGACAGAGCCAAGTGCAGAGCACGTAGGAGAGCGACAAAGGCAGCCCGAGCCAGGGAAGGAGCCAGCCAGGAGAGATGTGCTGTTCTGGGGCTGCAGGAGGTGGGGGAGAGGCACCCGGGGTTGCCCAGGAAGGTTTGGTGGAGTGCGTTCAGCATCTCCCACCTCAGCACGCAGGAACAGACCAAGCTCCAGCACCCTCTGTGCCTGCCCAGCTCTCCAAGGAAAGAGATGCTCCTGAGACCTCTCAAACGCGGGTCCCAGGTGTTCATGCCACCAAAGCAGCTCCTGGGGACACGGGCACGGGATGGGGGAGCAGCCCCAGCTCCCCCAGCTCCCCCTGCATAACAAGACCGGGATTTTTCAGCACTGCCCTCTTTCCTGAGGCACTGGGTTGGTTAAACACCCTGAGAAATGGGAAAGCGCTGGAGGCAGCACTGTTGCAAAGGCACATTTAAATCCCAGCCTCTGGAGCTAAGCACCTGGAAAGAAAATAAAAAGGAACCTGACAAAATGGGTTATTTGAGAGCTGAGGGCATCTCCAGAGGCTTGGCAGCACACTTGTCACCGGCTGCCACGCTGGGGCCAAATGGGGCTAAAGCACCCCCAGCAGCCCTTGGCACACAGGACTGGCTTCTGCAAAACCTTTCTGTTTCAAAATACTTTTCTTAATACCACCAGCATGCTAAAAATAATTTGCACTTTCCAAATGCAGCTGCAGCAGGTGCTGGGAGGCTCCCAAAGCGCCCGGGATCTGGGTGCTCTGGGAGGAGGGAGACCTGCACCTGGGAGCTGGGACATGCTGAGGGAGGGCCTGGAGGCAGGACACTGCTGTGGGCTGCAAATCCCAGGATAAAGGCTGGAGTTTCCTCCTGAGAGATTGCCACAGCCCCCCAGTTACACCCTGGGATTTACCTTCCCTGTAACACCAGACGGGTCCCCCAGCACAGGAGGGACATGGAGCTGCTGGAGAGGGCCCAGAGGGGGCCAGGAATGTGAGAATCCTTCCTGGGGTCCCTAATAAAAGTTCTGTGCCAAGGATCTGCCAGGACCGGCAGGGGAACATTCCCTGTGCCCTGGGTTCCAATACAGGAAGATGCTGGGAGAGTTGGGGCTCCTCTGGGCTGGGAAAGGTGGGGGTGCTCAGCCTGGAGAAGGCTCCAGGGAGCCTTGGGTGATGGAGGTCTCTGCTGAAATCCTGCAGCAGTGGCCAGGCAGCAGCAGGGAGACTCCCCTGCCACACCAGAGCTGAGCCATCCTCTTCCAAACCCTCCAAGCCCACTCGGGCTCCACTTGCCCATCACATGCCAGCTCGTGGCTTCATCAGGAGCTCTACAAACCCTCTGGGAAGAGCTGCCCCATCCCCTGCAGGGCATCCATGCCCTTATCCCTGTCCCAGGCACAGCAGCTGTGCCAGCACTTGCTTATCACAGAGGTGGCAACCCAAGCCCTGGGCAGGGTTTAGGAGAGAGGGGCTGGAATTCTGCTGAGCTGAATTCTGCAGAGCCTCCAAATCCCTGCTGCCTGTCCAGGGCTTTGCAGTTTGGCACTGCAAGGAAGGGACGAGCCCCCAGCTGGGCAGGCAGACCCCACTTCCAACAGGACAGAGTGGCAGCTGACCTCTCGGGGAGGTGAAGGACTTGCTGGAATGTCTTTTTTCCTTATTTGTTCCCTCTCCAGAAGAGCTCCAGTGCAGTTACCCAGCGAGGCTCTCCTTGATCCAACCCGACACCGGAGGGAGATTGACTGTGCCTGTCACTCACAGCTAATGTCATCCACTGACTGCTTAATCAGCCTGCCAATCTGGGCAAGCCATCTCCAGCCTTCAGCAGGGGAAGAAAAGGGAAAAAAAGCCTTTATTCCAAAGGGCACAGTGCTGTGGGATGGACACACGCTGGCTATTGGTTATCAGCAGGAGCCACACGGGCACCCTGTCCCCACACCAGCACTGGGTTAGGCCAGTCCTGTGACAATCCCAATTTTCACGGGGCTTTGCTGTACATCCATAGCTCCCATGCACCTCGTGATGTGCCAAAAAGCTCATTTTTTTACACCAAAAGGCCATTGTCCCACCAGCTCCCTGCCAGAAGCCCCCGTGCCAGGAAAGACCCAGAGGTCAGTGGGAAGAGCTCCTGTGGAGGCTCTTCTGGCCCACAGCCCTGCCTTACCCCCATCTGGAATTAGAAAAGAGGTTTTGCAGCTTGGACAGGAGTTATTCTCCCCCCCAGCATATATTAAAGCACACTTCAGGTCATCATCTTGCTGCTGAAAGCAGAGGGAGAGCCTTGCCAGCAACATTCTGCTGCTGCACAGCTAACAGGCTTCTGGTCTGCATCCCTGCCTGTGATCCCTCCCTCCCGTTTTCTTTAGGTTTCATTGCTGTAAACTGACCTCGTGCCAGGTCCAGCACCAGCTCTGCCTTGGTAAATCCACATCTGGAAGTTTCCAGGAGCTTTTCATCGAGATATACCCAGAGCATCTGCCCCTGCTGGGTTCACCAGCACATCCATCCTTCTCCAGGGCTCTCTCCAGTCCCACCTGCCCTCTCTCAAGAAGGGCCACGTGTGCAGCCAGCAAAGAAAAGTGGGAGCACAATGTGCAGCTCCCCCGTTTCACGGGATGGAGACACGAAATATCTGATGGAGACAGGAGATTTGCTCAGCCCCACACCACCCCTCTCCCCCAGCAGGGCAGCTCTGCACGTTCACCAGAGACACAAACACAGCAATTGCCACCTTTGGACCTCACAAACACCAGCCCAGAGCAAGAGGGAGCGGGGCAGACCTACCTGGAGAGAGCAGCTCCAGGAGCAGGAGGAGAGGCAGGAAGCTGGCAGCAGCAGCCTGGTGATGCTTCATGGCTCCTGTCAAAGAAGAGAGGCACTGTCAAGGCCAGCACTGACAGACGTGACCTTGTCTCCCTGCATCAGGCTCGGGGTGCAGCCCTGCCCCAGGCTGTGCCTCAGTTCCCCCACGCCACAGGGGAGCCCTCAGGACATCAGTGCTCTGTTTCCAACGTCCTCTTGGTGATGGGAACCGGGATTCACCAGGTGGAGGTGCCCCATTTTTGCCTTTCTGCTTCCCCAGGCTCCTCTCTGGTGAGGGGATGAGGCATAGTGACCCCCGTGGCCAGGAGAGGAGCAGCCCCAGCTGGGATGAGCGGCTCCAGCAGCAAAGGCAGAGCTGCTGTGACCCGGGAGTGACTCAGCAGCGAGCTGCCAGCACCCACATTGGAGATGATTTGGCCCAGAATCACTGGAGAGGCACCAGGATTTGGGAGCAGAGCCCTTCGAACCTCTCACAGCACCTGGGTGGAGCAGGCACTGCAGGGAGGCTGCCAAGCCTCATCCCTCCCTGCCTCCCAAATTTGCAACACGGCATGTGGCTCCCCACAGAACAGAACAGCACCAGGGAGCTGCCAGCACAGCCACGTCCTCACTTGGTGCTGTTCAGACCATCAAACACAGAGCTTTTTCCAAACCAACCCCAGGAAACCTCAGCCAAGTGCCCCTCTGCAAGGAAACCCACACGGGGATTTTAAAACATTCCAGCCCAGAGGCAAATATAAACCAGGTGTGTTACACAGAGCATAAAGGCACAAGGAAAGCCCCAGGGGCTGCCAGGACACCCCAGTGACCTGTCTGACACTCCCCATGTTTCCCTGGCTGCTCTGCAAACTGTGGGGCAGGGGAATATTTTCCCACCAGCAGCCCCAGGAACAGGAGGTGACAGCCAGCTGAAGTTCCCTGCTCCCTGTATCCTGCTCAGCAGTGGGCAGAGCTATCCCAACCCAGCTAAGGGTGAAGGGCTCTGCCCCCTCTCAGAGATTCCTGGGAGCCCTCATGGATGCTCCTAAAGGAGCTCCAAGGCTGTACCTATTTTATTTTTACTGATGGATGTGTCAGAGAAGACAGCTCGTGACAACTCATTCACTGCAGAAGGGGCCTGAAATTCTAATTTCTTCTGCTATTTGCTACGGAGAGTCTCTCTGGGATGAAGAGGTCTGTGCCTAGACAAGAAAAACGGTGCTGTGGTGTATTTTGTGCATCTTCAGGTATTGCAGTGCAAGCCTGAGAAGAGATTCAGGTGTAATCATGCTCATCACCCCAGAAAACAGTCAGGGCAGGAGAGTTTAAACCTCCACCCCATGACAGGTTCCTGACTCCCGCTCAGCGTCAGCAGAGCATCCAAAAGCCCAATTTCTAAACAAAAATGGCCATTTTCCCCAGAGCCAGGCATCTGACAAGCCCTTTAAATCCTTACATTTGGCCAGCCAAAGCAGAATAGTTGCTTGTGATTAAGAAAAACCACCAAACATCTCAATTTTCCCCCTGCTGTAACAGGTTCTGGGGAGGAGGAAATCTCAGCATTGTTCCAGCCCCCAGCACGGAATGCAGAGCCCAAGCTCTTGGTGCTGCAGGCAGAGAGGGCGAGATGGAAACGAGCTGCTCTGCCTTCTGCAGTGCCAAAATGCCACTGAGGAAAACACTAACTTTCTTCTCAAGCAGCACCACTATCAGCCCAAGCGAGCGTGAACGTGATTTCCCAGCTTCACAGCCCGTGTTTAAAAAGCACCAGGGCAGGAGAGAAACAATTTCCGTGATGCAGAAATAAAGGCAGCTGACAGCATCCCCTTTGGAGTGCCATGATAAATCTAAATATTGGATATTCCGAGTCAGTCACTTCATTATGTCAGTAATTGCCTGAAATGTCATTTTGATTTGCTCTGTCTTCATTAATATTGCAGCTCCTCACTGGTTCTTTGAGAGGGTTCACTCGAATGCTGCAGATTCAAGGAACGGGATGGAGAAGTCTCTGGGGAGAACTTAAAAAATTGTGACTAAGAGCAGATTAAATTGCACCGTGTGCCTGAAAGAGGCTCTTTGGAGGAAGCACTGGGTGCAGTTTCCAGCATGATCATGTCTCTGGGAGCTCAGGTGCTGTCTCCTCCTGGCTGCCAGAGCTCTGATGCTAAACCTGAGGTTTCCCCACCCGCTGGCAGCTGCTCCCAGGGCACACGGAGCCTCCAGAAATGGGAAGGTGAGGAAACACCACAGTGCAAACAAATCCAGGGCTTCAAAGTTCAGGAATCAGCTCAAGCAGAGGACTTTCAGCCTGCTTTCTCCAAATGCCTCCTCCTTCCCCAGCGTGAGAAGTGGCTTTTTCCCTGCCTCAGCAGCGGCGCTGCATCCCTAAACGTGGCAAACCCCACCTGCTGCATCCCAGCAGGTGCCTCCAGGGGTCTCCTGGCACCTCACCTCCATGGAACGTCCCCCCTGCTCCAGGTCCTACTCTCAGGGTGCCTCATCAGCACTGCCAGGCTCTGCCCCTGGACAGGTTTATTTTTAAATAAACTCAAACGGGGCTCTCGCTCCGCACGCACACGGAACGCGCCATCGCCTGCGCCCGAGCTGCCCTTCCACAGCCTGCCTGGCAGGGCTGCTGCAGGCTGGCACCTCCAAGCACCCCCAAACCCGCGTGCCCTCACCCCCCACCCGGCCTTGCCTTCCCCAAACAGCACCGAGATGCTGGAGGCTCAGAATTCCCAGCTCCGACCTCGCCTTGGCTCCGCGCTGCTCGGGTACGTGAAGGAGAAATGCGAGTGGGAATCACAGCCTGCCACAGGAGGGAACCCTGTGTGCCTCCCCAAAAAGCCCCTTTTCCTGCAATGAAGTGTCCCAAAGAGGGACAGCACTGTCCCCCCACAGGATTTGATGCAGGAGGCGGGGTGGAAGTACCTGAGGTGTCACTGGGATGCCCCCACACCCAGCCCTGGAGGATCCCTCTCTCCCAGGCCTCCCCCATATCTGGGGCCACCTTGGAAGAGCAGCCAGGAGCTGGCCCAACAAGGATCACCACCAAAAAGACATCCAAAAAACCCCTGGGATCCCCTCTGGCCAAGCACATGGCTTAACACCACCCCTCAAACAAAAAAACCAGCCTCTCCTGCTTTCCCAGCTTCCCCATCTCTCTGCTCCTTAAAAAAAGCACTGCTAGAAATGCACCTTTTCTCCTCATTATTGCCTCTTGGCCAGGGCTTGACAATAAGTAGGATTCAAAAGGAAAAAATTGCAAGTTAATTCTGATTTTTTAATTTTTTTTTATTCCCACCCCCGTATTGGCATGAGCCATAGCCAAATCATAATTCCCAAAAATAACAAATTGCAGAACAGGGTAATCAGAAGTAAATTGATATTGATAAATAAGCTTTTCTCCCGTGCGGTAGGTGGTTTATTTTAATCTAATGAGTTTTATATTTTCTGAGCTTTCAGATTCCATGATGAAGAGCCATCCGCGCCAGAATTACAAAGCACTTTGAAATATTGTAATTTTATGGCTCATTTTGTCAGGACTCTTGAAAATGAGATTTGTTCCCAGTGAAAAAATTTGCCCCCTTCTTTTCTTTCTTTTTTTTTTTTTCTTTTTATTCCCTGCAGTGAAAGGAAATACAATTTCCCTGTTAAATAAATACAGGCCAGGATATTGGTGTGCACAGGGGAGGGGGAATTTGGATGCCCACAGGGAACAAGGGGCACAGCTGCTGGCACCTGCCACGACCCACCTGAGACGGTGTGTGCAGGAGAAAAGAGCATGGAAAATCCTCCCTCTTCTTCCTCCACCCCAAAATCAAAGCTGAGGTTGGAGACAGGGGGGTTTTGTCCCCACAAAGCTCTGCACTCCTCGGCTGGGGCACTTAAGCCTTTCTTCTTCCAGGGGAAAAGCTGGAGCTGTTCCCTACTGACAGCTACTAACACCCAAAAGTTCCCAGCAGTTCACTTCCATTTTCAAAACAAGGACAGGAGTGGAAGTGCTTTGGTTGGAGCTTGCAGACATTTGCTTTCCCACAGGAAACAAACATTTCAGCTGCAAAATGCCACTAAGGCATTGTTTAACCAAAAACCCAGCCCAGAAGGAAATGTCACCTGTAAACTCCCCAGCCCTTGCAGGAAGGCTGTGCCTGGAAGTGACATGGCTTTTCCAAGCCCCTGACACAGGATAATCCCAATAACCCCCAGCCCTGCATGAGGAACAAGCAAACCTTTCACCAGAACTGTGGCACCTCCAAGGAAAAGCCAAATAATGCACCCAGCTCAACTTCTGCATCCCTGGGATAGGAAAATAACACCCTGGGAGCTTTGGGAAGAGAGTCCCCACTCCCTGCTGCACCAGCCACTGCCACCCACCCCTCCATGGCTTCGTTTTTGGGGTGAGAGAAGTAGAAATTCTTGATTTGTTTCATTTTAAGTGGGGCAGCACTGGCTCAAGGGAGCCTCCAGCACGGGTTGCTGGGGAGAAGGAAATCTCACCATCACCATGGGCATCACAGCAACCATTTTCCATCACAAAACCTCTCCTCAGCTGGAGCAGCAGCTCCTGAGCCAGGAGGAGGGCTGGGATGGGGCATGGAGAGCCAGCCAAGAGGCTCCTGGGCTGCAGCAGCACATGGAAGCATCACAGCAAAGCTGCAGAGCAGATGATGCTAACGTGGGATGAAAAGGTGGAAAAGCGGCCAACAGCAACAGAGCTTGGCTTAAAGGAGGAAAAGAGGGAGGAAAAAAAGGAGGAGGGGGAAGAAGGGTGGGAATTCTTGCTCTAGGAGGAAGTGGAAGGCTGAGTGCAGTGAAGTGACACACACAGTCTGCTCTCACAAGACAGGAGCCTCTCCCCAGGCTCTTGGAAAACACGCAGGAACGGACAAAGCGGCAAAGGAAGGATGCTGAAGGCCTGACCCCAAGCCTGCTCAGCAATGGCATGCCAGACACTTTCTTCTCGTGCCCTGCCTGGAAGGAGAGGGCCTTCCTCCGACCCAGGGCAGGCAGCAGCCTGGCTGTGCTCCCCAGCACTGCCACCCAACCGTGCAGGAGAAGTGTCCAACACCCTGAGGCTGCCCCACAGGATCCCTGAGTGTGTCCGTGCTGCTGCCACCCAGCGTGTCCGTGCTGCTGCCACCCAGCCCTGCCCACAGATCCTGGGCACACCAGCTCTGCTGGGCTCGGGGGGTTCCAGGGAAAGAAGAGGACAAGGTGTGTGTGAAGTGGGATTAAAGGGGGCAAAAAGGTCTGTGCTGGGAGGGACTGCCCCAGCACCTCCCTCCTTGCCACATCCAGCAAGGCAAGGATCCCTTTGTGCAGCAGGAGGGAGCCTTTGCCCCAGGGTGTCCCCTCCCAGCAGGGATAAAGGATTCAGCACCAGCCTCAGAACCACCAGCTCTTCACAATCAGCCACCAAGCTCCGTTTTAAATCCCTGACAAAGGAGATGGGGGAGTTATTTCAGTCCTTCTCCCTTGGTAAACTCAGCAGACACTGCTCCAAGCCCAAGGCCCTGGCTGTGTGAGCACCTGGGATTTTATCCCCTCTCCCTGCCTCCAGCTGCCCCTAAGCTCCAGGCTGGGAGCTTGCAACACTGAAAAAAAGCAGCAAGGCTGTTTTGTTCAGGCCTATAGTAACTGGAATGGCAGCTCTTAAAAACAGAGGGGAAAAAGGGATGCTTCAGAAGAAGGGTGAAAAAATACAACAACTGTAGGAAAACCCACAAAAAAAAACCCAAAAAAAAGAAAACAAACCAAAAAAACCCCAAACTTCAGCCTGATGAACCAGAGCTGCAAAGGCTCTCAGGCCATTTCTTGCCTTGTCCAAATCAAGAGGGAAGTGTCCTTGCTGCTTTCACACAAAGCTCACTTAACTCCAGCGAGAGGCACTTGGCTGCTCCAGCTGCTGGAAGGAGCAGCACCGTGGGCACAATTACTGCCTGGCTGGGACTGCAGGAGCAGGGAAAAGTACAGGCAGCACAGGGAAAGGAGGATGAGGACACTCAGGAGGAACCCCCTCAGTGCCAGGGAGCAGCCCTGGAGAGCAGCAAAGACAAAGGCTTGCAGCAGGGATGAAGTTATTTGGATTAACGACAGCAGTTCATCACCAGTGACAGGCTTGTTCATGCCAGCCCTCCTGAGACCCCAGATGTGGCTGAGGGCCCTTGAAGCTGCTCAGTCCCTCTCCTACACACCCTTTCCAAAGGTGCAGCATGCTCAGGCTGCTCCATTTCCATCAGGAATTTGCCCTCAGTGACTCTCCAAGCAGGACCTCTCTCTTCCCGGGAGAGCAGCTGCTTTATCAAACACACACACACACCCCAGGGCAAAGCCAGCCAGGCTCTGGCAGGGACAGCACAGCCCTCCCACACCCAGAGCAGTTTCCATCCCGAGCCAGGTCCTTGGCCCCAGCACAGGGTTCAAATGGAGGCTGCAAAAGTGACATTGTGGGCCAGGAGGGACTTTAAACACCACACAGCCACGGGCAGGGACATCTTCCACTAGCCCAGGGTGCTCCATCCCCATCCAGCCTGGCCTTGGGCACTGCCAGGGATCCAGGGGCAGCCACAGCTGCTCTGGGCACCTTGTGCCAGGGCCTGCCCATCCTCCCAGGGAACAATTCCTGCCCAAAATCCCACCAAATCTTCACCTGCACAGACTGGAAGTCACCAGGACCCAAGAACAAATGTCTGCTGCCCACACTGAAACTCCAAGCTGAGCACAGCCCATGGATAAATGCTACCCCAGCCCCTGGTCTTCACAAACCCCTGGCAAGATCCAGGACATCTGCAAGATTTGGGTCTTAACCATTGGAATTCCCAGTTTCTCCCCATTTCAGGTGCAGAATCTACACCCTGAAATAGAGCCAGATAACAGCATCAGCACAAAGGCAGGAATTTTGCAGGTCCTGGGCCACAAAAGCCCCAAAATAACCCCATTTCTCCTGCAACATTATTAGAAGCCTCACTGGAGGAAGCAGGATAGTGCAGTGGGAAAAACCAGGGAAGTTTTGGGCTGCACATGGAAGTGTTTGTGCTCCAGCTCAATTCTCCTGGCTGCGAGCAGCTGGGATCTTTTACACCCTAACAAGGGGCCACAGGCCAGCCCCCTCATCGAGCCAATCCCATATCCTAAAGCTTCTTAAATCCCCAAATAATCTGTGCTCCAGACCACCTGCACAGAACAGCTAAGAAATTGCACAGAGGCAATCCTTTTCCAGAGGTGCTTTCACCCCCCAGCTGCTCAGGGCTGTGCTCGGGAGAGGATTGCAGGATTGCCCCTTTTCCTGGCTCCAGAGGAGCTGTCGTGCCCGGGGCATCACTCTGGAGAGGATTCCTGCAGCTGGGCGGCAGGAACGGGGCTGCTGCTGCCTCCCTCCCTCCCTCCCTGCTGCATCCAGGTGATCTCGAGAAAAGGGACAGGGGGCTCTGCCCAGGCTCAGCAGCCAGCCCAGCTCCACGGCTCCCACCTCTTCCAAACACTGTTGCTCCCACTTATCACTCAAAAAATAACAAAAATAAATAATTAAAATAATTCAAAAGAAAGGACAACATCAATTTTTACAGTTTCCCACAAAGACAGGGTTTTACAACCTGGTGCTAAAACATTGTATTTTTCGTGCCACCACCCGACTCCTTCGGAAACAAGAAAGCTTTGTGCCGGGGAGGGAGGGAGGGAGGGAGCGGGAGGTGAAGGAAAACGGAACTGCACAGCGATTTTCTCCTCCTCTCCTTCCCCAGGACAGGGAGGGAAGGAGAGACAAAGGTAAAACTCGCTCTGCTGAAACAACCACCTGGAATTTCACAAATGCGAGCATCCCGTGGGAATACTTTATCCTCGTCTCCCACTCCCCCTCCAAAAAAAAAAAAAAAAAAATTAAAATGAAAACATCTCAATGCAGCAGCTTTATCCCACATGCACGAAGCACCCAGGATGATCCCGGGAAGGAGCCAGGCTTGTTGCGTGCAGCCAGCTCTGCCAGCCCTCCCGCCCAAGGAATCTGCCGCCAGACGCGGCTGCTCCCCCAGCACAGGAAAAAAACCCAAACCAACAACAAAGACAACACACATCGGCATAGGAAACGTCCCGTTCCGGCATCCCTCTGCTCCTGGAGAGCGCTGATGGGGAGGAGAGGCGAGCTGGGGATAGGATAGCGGCCGGCAAGGCAGTCAGAGCACGGCTTTAGAGAAAAGAAGGACTGCAGGTTTTGAGGGAGACCGAGGAAAGCAGCAGCAAGTAAAGAACCAGAAGGGTAAAAGATAACCTAAAATAAAGTATTTTCTCAAAGCGCTCAGGGCAAGTTTGGCGCTCGCCAGCGCTGCCCTCCCGTTCCGAGAGCGTTCGGAGGGGATTTAAAAACCCCAGCGCTCGCACTGCGGCTCAGCCCCCACGGCTGGCACCAAGTTCAGCCCCGGCTCATCCCGCAAACTTTGCGGCTTCCCAGCAGCCCGAACTCCAGCCGGGAGCCGGGGATGGCGGGGAGGGGGCAGGACAGCGGGCAGCACCGCGCGTTCCCGGCGCTGTTTCGGGGAACGGGGAGCGAGGTCGGGTTCCCCCTCTCCTGCCAGGGAAACCACCGCGCTGAGCCAGCCCAAAATAGCAATGATAACAGCAGGGCTCGCCCCCCAGAAAAATACGCCGGCTGAAAGCAAAGCGAGGAGGTTTGGGAAGGGGGACCCGCGCCAAGCCGCCCCCCGGGAAAGGCGAGGGTGATGCCGCTCCTCGGCCCCGCACCGGCTGGACAAACCCAGGGCAGCGAGCGAAAGAAGCGGGGCATTACCTGCGGTGGATGTCTCGGAGCCCGGTGTCAGCGGCGACCCCCCATGCCCCCCCTGCCAGCCGCGGGAGGAGGAGGAGGAGGAGGAGGAGGAAGGGGAGGGAAGGGGAAGGAGCGCGGGAGCCGCAGCGCCCCTCGCCCAGGTACCCGGGATTTCAGCGCCGGCTCCACCTCCCCCCCTCCTGAGCCCTCCCTGGGGACTCCCAGCCACCCAAAATCCCCAGCTCGCCCCCCAAATCCCGGGGTCCCCCCCCAGACAGCAGCCGCCTGCTCAAAGCCAACTTCAGCCCGAGCGGGCGCCGGTTACTCAAAGTTTAACTCCGCCTCGGTGGGCTTAATTCCTTTTTTTTCCTTTTCTTTTTTTTGGCTAATATTTTTATTTCTCTGACCTGTGCGCGGGAGCAGCTGGCAGGGCCCGGAGCACGTAAATAAATCATAGATGAGCGAGGGAAAGCGATCCGGGCACGGCGTGCCAGGGGAGCCGCACGGATGGATGGACGGACGGACGGACGGATGTTCCTGCCCGGCTGCTCCTCCGGAGGCGCGCTGCTGTTCGCGGGCACGGGGCTGTGCCTGCCCTGCTGCCCGGACACGATCCCCCCAAACCCTTCTGGGTCCTCCTGCCTGGCAGGGCATTCCTGCCCCCAGTCCAAGACCTCGCCACGAGCAGCTTTAGGGAAAACGGCCAAATGCCCCTGCTTCATCCCATGGCGACAAAGCCATAAAAGCCACCTGCAGTGCCACCAGCCCTCACAGCGAGGGTGACTCCGCGTCACTGGGTCCCAGCAAGGGGCAGGGCTTTGGGTCCTGCCCTGTTGCTCCCACCCCACATGGGGCTCGGGGGAGATTCACCACGTGCCCGACCCCGACAGGACCAGTTTTGATTAAAACGCTAAATAAGCGCAGTTTATGCTGTTAAAGCCCACCCTGGAGCCTTGCCTGGGAATCACAGAGTCCCAGAACGGTTTGGGTTGGATGGGGCATCAGAAATAATCCCATTCCATCCCCCTGCCGTGGCCAGGGACACCTTCCACAGGGCCAGGGTGCTCTGAGCCCCGTCCAGCCTGGCCTCCAGCACTTGCAGGGCCGTGAGGACCCTTCCTCTCCACTCACCTGCACAGCTCCAGGAGCTCCAGTAGGCAAATGCCCCTGCAGCAGCAGCAGGACGGGGTAATTAAGCCTTTACCCATCTTGAGCAGCTTCTAATTACGCCATTAGCACATCTCTGGGGCTGATTGGTTGGGATTGGGCTCTGCTCCCGGTCCTCCCTGGGGATGAGGGCATTCCCCCACCCAACCCGGCCTGGCTGCAGGCACTGGGCACCCCAGAGCCAGCCCTGGCACACCTGCAGCTGCTCTGGGGCTAACACCCCAGGTCCCTGGCCAGCAGCTGAGTGCCACGAGCTCTCTGCAGCTCATGCAGGTGCTGGCAGACGATTGCCTCACATCACACCTGGGCTGGGCTGGGTTTGTGAAGGAACTGGCCTCAGTAGCTGGCACTGGCCTTGGGGTCACCAGGAGTGCAAAGGGTGCAGGGGTTACCTGTTTGGTGCTCTGAGCACCTGCTGGGCTGAGTCCCCTGCTCTGGGGGGTTCTCTCTGCTGGGGCCTTCATCCCTTCCTTGCCCTCTCCATCCTCACACAGCAGCGTGTGCCCAGCCAGGCTCCTCACACCGTCCACACAGCCAGGGAGCTAATGAGGGCAAGGAATGACAGGAAAGGGGAGGAACCAGAGCAAAGCCATGGGTGCAGACACGTCTCAGGGCCGGGTGCCTGTAGCTGCTCTGGCTGTGCATAGGTGATGTCTCACTTAAGGCCTCTCCTGATAAATTCAGGTCAGGGTTTCTGTTTGAACAGGAGCACACCTCTCCTCTGCCAGGTTCCGGTGCCTTCATGGCTTCACATCGTGGATTTCTGCTCACATCCTGACTGGTCTGAGGATGTGTCACCTGTTTTACATAAGCCAGCTCTAGCAAGGCCGAGTTCTCCCTGGCCTGGGCTCCCAGTGCCATTCCCATACAGGAGCACAGGCTGCAGCCTTTCCCATCGAGGGGGAGAGGGGGGCTGGGGGATTTCGGTGCCCAGGGTCACAAGACACTCAGGAATTCAGTATCCTGTGCTCTGTAGCTCCCTGTCAGGGTCGGTTTAGATCAGGCAGGGACAGCAATAGCTGTGTGTGCAGGCTGCACCTCAAAGCAGCTCACTGAGCTGATGTTCCCAAACTCCTGGTTGGAGAAATCCACGGTGCTCCGAGCCCCAGCCCGTGGGAAAAGAAGGCAGTAGGAGAAAGTGATGCTTTGTGAGCAGAGAGAAGCCCTTGGCTGCTACTGGGACCATAATTAGCACCAAGCCCAAAGCAGGGAGCTGCAGGGCTGGGATACCCTCCCTGCTATCCCAGCCTTTCTCCACAGACTCATTACAGAGAAACCTGATTTTTTTGGAGGCAGATCCCGTGACCTCCCTTCTCCACCCTGCCTGTGAGCACAGAGCAGCTCAGCAGAGCCTTTCACAGCCTCCTGGCACCACTCACTCAACCTTGAAATTGTACTGCAGGGCTTCTCCCCCTCTCATTTCCCGCCCAGCCACGGAACATTCCCGCATCCAGCTCTCCCCACGGCACCTCTCTCCTCTGCCTGCCAGAGCTGGGATCACCACTTGGCTCTGAACAGATGAAATATCACATGGAGAGCAGGTGAAACACGCAGGACACCTGCAAAACCCTGCCCTGCTAAGGCACTGAATTAGCCCTGCTTGTCTCGGATCACGTTCTGCCTCCAGGGCCTGCAGGGACATCCCTGCCTGACAACCAGCCCGTGCAGTACTGTGCCAGCAGTCATTTCTTCACACCTCCTTCTCCCCAGGAGTCTCCCACAGGGGTCCCTGCAAGTGCTTCCCAAACTACCACCCTTTCTTTCTTTTTCTTTTTCTCAATTTCTCCTGCAAGTGCTTCCCCAAGCTACCATCCTTTTCTTTTTTTTTTTTTTTCCTCCAGTGAATGAGACCTGTGTAGAAGTTTAGGGCCATTTTTACGCCCAGGAAAAAGCATCCCATGCCCCCCGTGCTTGCACTTTTTTGGGTGATTTTGTCCCCCCAGACCACAAGCCCCGGGGGAATGGTGGCATCCTCCCCCTCCCACAGCTTTCCAGCACCCCACGGTGCAGTGTGGGTTGGGATGGAGGCAGCTCCCCACCTGCTGCCCTCTCATCCAAGGCACAGAATTAATTTCTGGAGCCATCTCGGAGTTTTCTTTTCAACCACCTGTGCTGTAGCTGACAGCGAGCTGGCTTTTTCGGTGTGAAATTAATTTCCAGGTCCATTTCACACGGAATTTTAGGGCCAATATTAGGATCACGCTGTTTGTTTAGGAATTTACGAGTGCAGGAGGCTGGTGAGAAAGCTGAGCAAAGTTAAGGGATTGCGGGAATTCTCTCTCTGAGAGGAAAACGGAATTCTCCTCCCTCTGAAGAAGAAAAGCACTGAAAGAGCAGCTGGTTTTGTTTAGAAATACAGGAGTACTGGGTTTCAAATTGCATCTCTGTAAGGTGATCTTATGGAGACAGCAGCAGGGGCAGAAACTGGACTCACCTTTGCAGCACAGACCTAATTCTGGGGGAATTCCTCAGGGAGCTTCCAGCTGGTGTTTACAGGGGGGTCCAGGTGAGCTACCCCTGGACTGAGCATTCCTGTGGTGATAACACATGGCAAGAAGGATCGAGGTGGTTTTGGTGAGCCCCAAAAGCCTTGCAGGACCTGGCTGCAGCCCTGCAGAGCCCACAGCAGCCTGCTTGCAGAATTGTCTCCCTGTGCAGCCCCAGGTGGAGCCAGAGGCACCTGTCCCCTCTTGGGGGCACCCAGAGCACCCTGCAGCCCCAGGCTGGGCTTGTTAGAGCCACAAAGGGTAAAAAAATTCCCTTTGGAGCAATTCCCTGTGCAGCTGGAAGTATTTTTCACTCAGCCCTTGTGATCTCCTAGTGATGGGCAGTGTCAATAAACTTGGAGAGGGCTCAGTGACGATCCAGGTGATCTGGATCAACAGCGACAGGGAGAGGGGAAACCTGTGGGACCACCCTGAGGCACTTCATGCCACACACGTGAAGCAGTTTCTCCTAGCTCCGAGCCCTGCTCGGGTTTTTCCCTTCCCCTCGGTTTATTATTTCTTCCTCAGCAGAGGAAAAGGTGCCATCTACAGGCCCAGAGAATCCATGAGCAGGCACAGAGAATCCACAGCACAGCCTTTCCCGTGTCCCTTGTCCCCCATGCTTGTCCCCTGGCTGGGGTCAGGGAGCACAGAGGGCTGTGCCAGCTGCAAGGTGAGCTCCCTGCCCTTAAACCTGTCTTAACCTCGCTGCTCACTCAGTGAAACACAAGATAAAAACCCGAGGGAAGGTGAGCACCCCTCTCCACAGCCTGGGGGGGACCAGCAAAGGGGACACAAAGGAACTTTGGGCACGATGTTGTCTCAAGGGAGGCCTGGGGGGCTCCCGTGCTGCTCTCCCAGGGTCACACCTTCCAGCACTGACACCGTGCTCCTCTCCTGCCTTGCTCTGCTCTTCCAGCTGCCTCTTGTTTAACCCGTTTGCATCAGGTGATTTTCCTTTAACCCATTCTGACCTTTGTGATTTAAGGAGGCAAGCCAGGGAAATAAGAAACTGCAGGAAGAAGGGCAAATAACACCAGATAAATTGTCCCCTGTGTGAGTGGGGGACAGCAGGGTGACAATAGCAAGGGGGGACTCCTGGACTGCTGGAAGGAGGGCAAGTGGTGCCTTGTGAAGGCTGGCCTGGAACAGAGGCTGGACAGAGCTAAAGAATAAAGCAGGAATTTATTAAAAGGATTTCCTCAATGGATCCACCTTGGGCAGCACAAGAGCCCAGCCAGGGCTACACCCAAGATGAACCAAAATGGTCACAAAATGGACAATGGGTCACGGGGTCTGTCACTGTGATCAGTTCTGCTCCATTTGCATATTGGAGTTAATTGTCCCATTACAGCTCCAGCCCATGAAGTCCCATCCTTGTTTTTCTCTCTTCAGCCCATCTTGTTTGTGCTCTTGGGCTGAGATTTGGATCATTTGTCCTTGGTCCCCAGCTAGAGAAGGAATTGTTTTGTCTCCCGGCTCTGTGCAGAGAGCTCACCATCTCCTCATATGAAGCCCAGACCCACACACTAAAGCAGCACAGAATCTGAAAAATACAAAAGCTGAAACCTGAGGCACCAGGAGGAACCAGTGCAGAGCCCGTGGTGCTGTTTAGGGTCCAAGGTTGCCCCCAGGAGAGGAGGAAAGCTCTCCCCCAGGCCAGGCAGCTGGGATCGCTCCTCCACGAGCCCAGAGCTCGCTCCTGCTTTAAAAACCCTTCTCACCTCCCAGCTCCTGCTTCCTTCCCAAGGCATTTGTCACAGCAGCTCCATCCCGCCCTGCCGGGTGTCCCCTGCCGGGTGTCCCGAGCTGTGCAGCGAGGCGCGGTCACAAAATCCGGGATGGAAGAGGGGCTGGGAAGGGGCTCCGGGCGCCCCATCCATCAGCAGGGGGGTGGCAGAGGGATAGCTGGCGGAGGGGTGGCTGGCCCAGCTCTGCCCAGCCTGCTCCAGGAATTCACAATTCACGCCCAGGCAGCCCCAGCTCCTGCACTCCCCCGCCCCGGCGTGATAAATTAGGAGGAAAAGTTTCTCATCTCGGCTTGTTCTCGCAGCGCCGTCCAACAGAGCACAAGGCTGTCTAATCAGGAGCTACAGTCCTTCACCATCTGTTTGGAGCCTAATTACAAATGCAGAAAAATAATGTGCTTTACAATTGCACCAGTAAATGCTGTAAATGATTTAAATGCATGCATATGTTCCCTGCAGAATTCAGCATGCATCTGCGACTTCTTCTGCTCACATTAGGCACACAAATCAAGGGAAAAAATACCCAGATCTGATGAACAGCATGTCCCTGGGATGGTGATTTTTATCCCTTTTTTTTCCCCCTGCTGGAATGGCAAACAGGGCTTTTTTGTAACAATTCATCCAGCAGCGTTTTTCTTTGCTTCCATTTTAAAAACTGTTTATCACTGCTGTGTAAATATAGTACAAATTACTCCATAAAACACGTAAAAGGAGAACAGCAGCCGGGCAAGCCTGCAGCTGGCTGGCGAGGTTTCAAAGCCAAGGTTTGTGTTTTTCCCTCTGGGGCACCCGTGGAGGGGCAGGATCAGCTCAGCTCATCCGCTGAGGGTGGTGGCCCTTCCCGAGCCCCCAGTGGCCACTTATGTTTCATGGAATTGCAGAAGGGTTCGGGTTGGAAGGGGCTTAAAGGCCATCTCATTCCTGCTGCTCTTTGGCCACCACCAAGGTGCTGAAGGACAGTGAGGTGGTTCCAGAGGTGCTTCCCACCTCCCAGGGGGTCACAGCACTGCACCAAAGCCTCTCCTAGCAGAGAGGATGGAGATGGGGAGGGGGCAGCATTCCATTGACGGGGGGACAGCCTGGACAAGGCTTTGGAGAGGAGAGAGAAAGAGGGAAAGTCACAACTGATGTGAGTATAGCTCAGATAACAAAATATTTAGCTCCGTAACAAAATTTCCCTCTCCTCCTCCAGCACGTTTGTTGGCTTCAAAGCCCCCAATACCAACACTTAACCTGCTCCAGCTCTGAAGCAGGGAGAGGGAGCTGGCACCAGAGGTGAGAGGGAACAAAACCAGGTCAGGCATAGGCTCAGTTGGTCTCCTTTGAGCAGAAGCTGCAGCAGATGCATCTCCTCCACTTTGTGCCCTTTCATCCCTTCCTCCTCCCCTGCACCCTGCTGCCTTTGCTGCTGTGCTTTGCCAGTTCCCAGCTTAGTTCCCCCCCTTGTCTAGTTGGATTTAACTCCAAAAAAGGCAGCGTGGGGCAGGCACAGCATCCCCTCTGTGCTGGGCTGCCAGGCCTGGCACTCTCCAAACCCCGGGTCACAGTGCCAGCAGGGCTGGGCACCACACAGGGATTTGTCTTTGTTTCACATCATTCACCCTCAGGAATTCTGCAATGCCTGCATGGCTCATTTCACAGCCTCAGATAAGAGGGGGCCAAGCCCTGTGGAAAGCACAGGGCCCTTCCTGTGCCAACGGATCAACACCCACCTCCCTGGGCTGGGAGATGGGAAAACAGCCCTGCTGCCTGAGGGGGTGGTGGCAGTCACAGAAACAAAGTCTGGGGTGCATTTCTAGGCAGGTGAGGAAGACACATGGACCAAGCTCAGGTCTCTCTCTGGACCTCGGGTACCCCAGCTCTGGGGAGCAACTCCCTCTTGTGAAGCTCTTGGAGAACTGGAGGGCAGTGTCATCTCCCAGCTAAATGTCACAAAGTAGGTTTGGATCCCTGCAGTGTTCCTCCTGGCTAGAGCATCATTCCAAGCCTTGGAACTGGGGTCCATGGCTGCTTTTGTGGTCAAAGATGCATTTATCATGGAATAACTTGGGGTTGGAAGGGACTGTGATGATCACCTAGTTTCAAACCCATGGCAGGGACACCAGCTCAACCCACCCAGGCACAAGATGCAGCTGCACTTTTATTTTTCCCAGATCCAGCAGCCTTCATTCTGCCCTACCACCACCATTTCCCTCTGTGGGAAATGGATTTGCAGAAAATTTTTAAAACTTGCTAGAAGATGACTGGTTTTAAGGCATTTACAGCATGGTGTGGCTAAAGCTGATAGGCCAAGAAATGCTTAGAGTGTGATTAGGAAATAGTTGGCTTCTGATTGTGATGGTGTGAGTTTTAACACCTGTATTGTCTCACGATTCTCATGAGACTGAAAATGGAATAAAAGTTTTTAAAAGGCCTCTCAGTTGCCCCATCTCTGGATCAGAAAAGGGTTTAATCCAATATCCCTCCTCATCCCACTTTCCTCACCTTGAGCTCCTCGGTATGGCCCACGCCGAGCAGATGTGGCTTCTCCCAGGCACTGTAATTACTTCCCTGCTGTTACATGCAATTCCCTATAAATTATCCCTCCCCTCTTGCAGGGGATCACCCACAGCTCATGGCTCAGAGGCCTGGCAGCATCCACCCTCATATCATGGCATTCCCACCAGCATTCCCTGCTTTATGCCCAGACCTGGTTCTTGCCCAGTTTGCATCTGCATTGATTTTCCCCCTCATTTATTAACCTCCCTCAGGTGCATGCCACCAAAACCAAAGGATAAATTCCCTTTTTGCTCACTCCCCCCTGCCACAGGAATGCTCTCCACACCTACCTGCACATCATTTGGGGATGTTCCACTGGAAAACCCATGCTCCCACAGCAGTGATCTCAGGGTTCCTTCACCCAGCCCTTGCCAGGGATTTCTCTGAGTTTACAATCCAAGAGAGAAAGATGAGAGAGAATGATGGCCAGAAGGAAAAATGCAAGCTGAAACTGCATGCATCAGTGCACCTCCAAGAGAAATTATTCCAGACACCAGCAGTTGCACAGGATCACGAATTCTCTTTATTAGCAATGGATAATTAAGTTCTCCCTCCAGAAGAATTTGGTCTGTAACACAGAGAGGAGGAGCAGAGATGCAGAGCAGTAAAACACCAAGCCAAATCTCATCATTCCTTGGACTGAGGGGAAATGCACAGGTTGAAGACAGGCCCACTGAAGGCCACGAAGGGACTTTTTGGTTGCCAAGACCAAGTTGGGCTGGGCTTTTTGACCAACTGCTGCACTATTCCAGCACCAGGGAAGTGATGGGAGCACTGACCCCCAGGAGGGGCTCCCAGCATCCTGACCCTCAGCCCTTGGCTGGGCCTTCACCTGGGTCAAGGCAGTTCCTGGCCAAGTGCTGGAGGCCAAAGGGCTCCGAACCCACCAAAGGGACAGGATTAAGAGCCCACACATTCCATAAAGCTGCTCCTCACTACTGCACACCCCACAGATTTCCCACTTGTGTCTGGATTTCACATTGAAATAAAAATCAGTGGTCAAGCAAAGCTCTGTGTGTGTAGCCCCAAGGGGCCCAAACTAAACACTGGAAAGGATTTATGTAAAAACCCAGTGTCCACCACACCCACATGGCACCCCAGGGCAGTAACCAGCACACATCCTGCTGTTCTCCCAGCAGAGCCCCACATCCAGCAGCTCCACCACTACGTGGGCAAGCAGGAGGTGCTGAGAGAGCATGCCTGTAATGGAGCATCTGCCCCCAACCCAGTCTTAAAGGAATCCATTTCCACAGACAGCATCTCTGAGGCATCACTGCACTGCCAAGCTCTGCCACTACACCCTTGCTGATGAGTTCACCTCTTCTAGACCATAAATCCAGCCAATCTGAGAAAATAAATACCATAATCGGATTCAGTCCAGGCTGTGCTGGCATATGGGAGTTTAAATGACTTTAAAAGCCAGTCGTCTTTGGGTGGGCCATATTTTTGGGTGTCACAGTAGTTCACCCCTCTGGGAACATCTGGAGGCCATATGGTGCCTGTCTATATGAATTAACCAGGTTTCTGCTGTGAGCCTCACACCAGGGCCTCTCTCATACCTCTCCCTGGCTTTCATAGAGCTCTCTGAACGCAGACTGAAGACACCTTAAAAACCTCAGGTTAGGCCCACTCAGCAGTCCACTTTCCTTGGGGCTCACACCACAGTCACAGCAGCAAAAGTGCTCCTCTCAGCTTGGCCAGGGAATAGTCCCCAACAGAAGTGGCCCCATGCTAGGAGGTAGATGATCTCTCAGTTTAGTTTTACATGGAAAAATTAAAGCAAGCAAAATTCCAAGTCAAGCGGTTTCCCTTACATATATGTATATATTTTTGTGCAATGATTGTATGAAATCTGTGCAAAACTGTGCCCCTATCCCTGGGGCAGCTGCTACTCACTCCCTAAGTTGTGAGAAGGTGCTCCAGGGCTCAAATCCCTTTTAGTTCAATACCACCACCACAGCTCAGTGAGGGGTGATCCCTCCCAAAGACCACCCAACCCATGAAGGGCTCAACTTGTAACAGCGTGCAGCAAAACCCAAGGTGCCCCCAAAAAGTCCTGGGTTCAGCTTAAAACCACTGGCACATGGGTAAGGGATGGTGTCCCTGTGTCCCTGGTGCTTCCCTGAGCTCCCTGGGGAGGATGAGGCTGTTTTGGTCCCTGCTCCATTTAAAAGGGGAGCAAGAATGTCTGACAGAACCTTCCCAAACACAGGGGATGCCCCTTCCCAGAAGGGAGACTTTCCCTTTGCATCCCCCTGGATGCAGCTACCCCCTTCCCAAGACCGGCAGGCTGCCTCAAAACCACAGCATACCTGACTTTTTTGGGAAAAAAAACCCAAACAGAGGGCATCCTCCTCCTCCTGCAGCTGCCCCTCTACACGAGGTGCACCACAAAAACAGCACAGGCAGACCCCAGAGCCAGCCCCAGCACGAGGTAAAACGACATCACCACCCCTGCTGCCTCAGCCAGCTCTTTGGGCACGATTTTGGGGCCATAGACCATGACCAGAGTGCCCAGGTAGCCGTTGCTGAGCCCCAGCAGTGCCGTGAACACCACGGGGTAGATGTCCCTGTTGAACACCACAGCCTGGATGTGAGCCCGGGGCTGGTAGTTACTGAGGATGAAGAGAGGGAGGAAGATGGTTCTGAGGAGGACAAGGGCAGGCAGCAGTTTGCTCTTGGGGCCAGGCACCTGGATCCAGGCAGTGACCTGCCTCCCGCACCAGTCAGCAAAGTTGTACAGGAGGAAACACGTGAGTGGTGTGAAGTACTTGGTGCTCCACGGGCTCCCCGAGGATTTGCTGACAGACTCGATGTTGGAGGAGAGGGAAGGGAAGATGATTATGGAGATGAAGAAGACGTAGAAGAGGCAGAAGCCGAGGAGGGCCGTTTTCTGCAGGATTGGACGGAGTGGGGGGATGCCAGTGCTTCTTGTGAGGAAGGAAGAACTCACAGTGCCTCCTGCCTCTGCCTCGTCCTCCACAGAGCTGTCGGGGGGCACGGTGACCAGAGAGGGGCTGCTCAGGTAATACCTGGAGATAGAGGGAAGCATGGGGGGAATGCAACTGAGACTTGGAGAGAGGGCAGGAAAGAAGTTGGAGACACAGGTATGCCCGCTGGACCCAGCAATTCCACCACACCTCCAGCTCCCACCTCGTACAGAGAGGTGACCCTTGCACACCCACCATTCCCTCTCCCCATCTCTTTGCACCCTCAGTGTCCACACAAGGGACCCTACTGCATGCAGGCACTTGAGGGCAGGGGGCTCTGGGGGCTACAAGCACCAAGCAGACCAATGGGTCACACACACCAGAGCAGCAGACAGGATACGGCAGACAGGATACTCCTGGCTGCCTGCCTCCAGATTAGGGCTCTCTGCTGACTCCACACATTTTGGGAGAGCCATCATCAGGCGCCCTGGGAAAGCTTGGCAGAAACTCAGCACTTGGCTGAAATTCAGTTTCAGCCTGTGGTTTCGGTGAAAGGGGAAGCGTGGCTGGCGGCAGTGACAGGGCAGGGACAAGCGTCCCGTGGATCCCCCAGCAATCCCACTGCAATCCCTCCGTGGGATGCCCCGGCAGGCTGGCACACACCTGGAGTACTCCAGCCTGGGCAGCAGCAGGTACACCATGATGCAGACCACGATGAAGATGTCGGCAGTGAGGAAATAGGCCAGGGCGCTGTCGGTGACATTGGCTGCCACTGCCAGGTCCATCAGAGAGGCCATGGCGCTGATGGTGCCCCCCATGGCCTGGCCTGCGTGTGGCAACAGAGGTGGGCACAGTGAGGGACACAGAACAAGAGAGGGAGCCCAGAAGCTCCTCTTCTGACATGCACAGGTCCCCAGGGGACACTGCCCCACATGCTCAGCCCCGTACCCAGCTCAGGGTGCAGCTGCACAAACCGCCTCCTCTCCATTTCCACACCTCAGGTGCTTGTGGGGCTGCACCACAGCCCAGGTGCCACCCTGCACCCCCTTCCAACACAGCACAGCGTGGGGTCAGCATGGGACCCAAACCTGCTGGGCTTGCAGGTCCCCAGTCCTGCAGAAAAAGTCCGAACCTTTTCCAAAGCCTAAACCTGGCTTTCCACCAGCACACATATAATCAGCCTCTCTTCTGCACTCCTCCAGATGGGAATTCAAGGCAGCAGCAGCAGGAATGCCATCTCAGGGACGTGGTTCTTTCCTCCTCTGAGATAAACTCATTAAAACACTCCTGTCTTGGCCCCAGGAAAAATTTCACCATCCTGATTTTTTCCCCCTTCTCCTCTTGGTTTGTCAACCATTCCGTAGCACATTTATAATGTTATCAATGCTCCAGGGAGCTCATCACTCACGGCTCCCAACCTGCCCCTCATCACTCATGGAAATGCTGATCAGAAAGGAGCAGACAAGGCAAAGCTGCAGATCCCTCTGCTGGAAATGGCGGGGCAGGGGGATGTCATCTCCTTCCCTCCTTTCTCCCTGCACCCAGCAACTCTCCAGAGTCAGTTTATGGTTATTTACAGAAACCAAAGCTCATGTGACCGAGCAAGTTTCTCCTTCAGCAACTTCCCTTTACCATTAGGGCAAAGTTAAGCTTCTAAAACAAAACCCACATGACAAAACCCCAGAGGCAGGAGAGAGAAAACCAGAGAGCCGAGCACGGAAAGTCCAAGAGCACGATCCCAGTGGGATCACCCAACCTGAGAGCAGAGCCTGCAGGTTCCTCATGGGGAAGCAGCTGCTCAGGCCGAAGACGCTGCTGGAGAAGACAGTGGAGGCACTGCTGACCACAGCCACACAGCCGATGGTGAGGGCAAAGAAGGGCGTGGTCCAGGTGGAGGTGTCCACCTTGACCAGCACCGTGATCACCAGGAACACGGCCAGCATGACAAAGAGGGAGCACAGGATCCGCACGCTGGCAGGAACCCTGGGGACACGGGGAAGAAGTCACTCCTGTGTTCCAAACCACAGCACGCAGGTTCCACACAGGAGGGCCACTCCTGCGCTGGCAGAAAGGGCAAAGAAAATAAAGAGAGGTGGGAGGAGATGAGGAAGCAGTGAGGCAAGGGAGCTGGAATCGCAAGATTAGCCATCCAAAGCCATGCCAGCAAGCATGCAGGAGGTTGATGTGAGAAAAGAAAGAGTACAAATGAAGGCATGAGGCTGTTTGAGAATTAAGACAAGCTTGCAACAAGCTGCAGCTGATCCATTTCTTTTCCCATTTCTTATCCAGTTCAAGGGCTGGTAAGACCAGGGCAAAGTGTTGCTCCTACCTGGATGAGCCTGGCTTTTGTCGACCAGTCCCCTGATGACAATAAAGGTATTTTTAAGAGGGAAGACTGTTTCCAAGCAATTAACCAAGGAATTCATTAGGAATTTATTTACTCAAGCCAACTGCAGGCACTTGTAGAGCAAGGTGCTTCTCCCACTTCATCTCAGCCAGCTGCAACTCAGGCAGGGGCAAGGAGGGGAATTTTGGCTGCACAGGGAGGCTGAGCTCAGGATGCCCCATGGTCTCCCCCCCTGAGGGAAGGGCAGCCTGAGCTGGGAAGCTGGAAAGAAGACAAGAGCAAAGCAGGGAGAAATGTGGCTCAGACACTTGAGATCGGGGCAACACTTACTTGTTGACAAGCAAGAAGTTTCCAATCAGGGACAGCACCGAGGGCACACTGGAAGCAATGGAGATATAACTCTCAAAATAGTCCTGCCAGGAAAAAAAACCAAAACAAAGTAAAAAAACAACACATGAATTTCAGGTCTTGAACATGACACAACAGGGAGTTATGGTGTAGGTGTCCACTTTGTTGTATTGTAGCCCATGTTGCAAATTGCTCAGGGCAATGGGAATGCTGGGATTAGTCCTCCCACAGCCCTGAGCTATTTCAGGAAATCAGAGACATAAATACAGAAGGAAAAAAATAAGCAGTCAAAGAAATAGCTGCCATGGTGCTGTGCACCATCAAAGCATGTCTGCTCCCTCTCCTCCCCTCAAGGACCTTAATCCCATTTTTTTGCTGCAGGAAATCTCAGCCAGCAGGTAGGATGATGCACACAAAGAGGAGGATGACCTACATGTCCACCCCTATCACGACAGGTTTTCATTTTCTGCGTTTATCCAGCTACAGAGATGGGGGTCTCATCACATCCAACCAGGAGAACGCACTTGGCAGGTTTTCTCTGCACAGTTCATTATATTTTACAGCTTTGCATCATTTTTAATCAGTTTACAAGCACGTTAATCTCTTCGTCCCTATCAGGAGCTTCACTGGAAGCAACAGGAAATCTAATAATCACTCCTAGAGGGTCCAGATAGGCAGACTTAAATGCCTGTGCTTATGGCATCAGCTCAGCCAAGCAGGAGGCTCAAAGCTCTGTGGCCACATGATGAAGCAGGAGAAAAGACAAAGCAAAATGCAAAGCCAGCTGCTAAAACTCCAACTTATTTACCCACCTACTTAAAACAAACCTCCAAACCATCCTGGGGACACTCAGTAAACTTCCAAGTTAATTTGCTTCTGCTCTGGGGAGGAAAAATTACTTTCTAATGCTTTGCACCAAGCAGAAGTGTACTCAAAGTAACCCAGCAGAGATGCTGCGTTTTGAGCATCCCAGGGAAATATTCATTCATTCCCAGCAAACGGGCTCACACCAGCAGTGAGAAGGGAATTGGGCAAGTACTTTAGAGTCCCTGCACCACATTTTTAATGCAGCAGCAGAATGGTGGGTGGCAAATTTAATCCATGTCTGGACCAGTGGAAAAGATCAGGTTCCATACTCCTCTCTCCTGCTTGTTAGGTTTTAATCCATCTCCAATGGCAACTCTTCTCCCTCCTTGCATATTCCCACCCTTCATAGATATGCTTTCATTTTGGGCACTGCAGGATATACCTAGTTCTTCTCCTTTCTGCTGAGCCTTTAAAATAAACCCCAAAGCAAACCTGACATCTTCCTCCCACATCCAGGTCTAATGGGGGAAAGTGCCATCCCTCAGCCAGGAGCTGAGGCACACAATGGAAGTGTTTAACCCCATATTAACTGCAAACACAATGCCTTAGAAAGCCCCAAACCAGAACAAAACATCCTGGTACCAAACCCAACACAAGATGCTTTTGCAAAGTAGTTTCCATTCTGCTCCAGCCTGGACTTGGCAGCTGGGCTCCTGCCAGGCTGCAACAGGAACCCAGGTCTGTGAAGGCAGCTGAAGGCACCGGAGTGTTGCTGAGCACCGGGCAAGAAATCAGCAGCAGTGAAAAGGCTGGAGCCAGGAGGTGGCTGGAGCCAGGAGCAGGCTGACAGTCAGAGGTGCATCCTTCCAGAGACCAGCTCCAAGTGCAGGTAAACCCTCCTGCTGCAGTGGCAGGGCACAAACTGGGCTGACTGGTTTGATGCTGAGCACACTCGACTGCCACAGAACAGCCACGCAGCTTTTCCTGGGAGAAAGGAAAAGGCATCGCTCCACAGCCACACAGAAACAGTAGAAACACCTCCTCAGCAAAGAAAAGAAATGACTGAGCCAGCCAGGAGGACAGCTGTGCAAGCAAACATCTACTTTAACACACTTTACTTAAAACCAGCTTTTCTCAAGAGGAGCAGCATGATGTAGAGGCAGTGAAGAACATGTGGGATGCAGGGAATATGAGAGAACATCATACCATGGGGTGACAAAGCACCTTTCACCTCTCTCTGAGCACCTTCACTAGCACATACACAGATAATTTTGGTCTTCAGGCAGTGGAGGAGCTTGGGCACCTCAGTTTAATTCAGTTTCTTGCTTTACAGCAGCACACCCACAGCATCCTGGTATGAGCACTTCCCTTGCTCCCCATCAAAAAAGCAGTTGACACTTAACAACATGTAAAGTTAAAAGAGCTGTGGGTGTACTGGAGTGAGAAGTCTGAGGGGAAACATGGGTGTCACACCTGGCCCTGTGTTTATATAAAACCAAAAAGTGCCCAAACCACCTGAGCAAGCTCTGCCACGAGAGGAGGATGTGATGCAGCCTCATCACTCCAACACTTTTTCCACAAAGCCACAGAGAAACAAACCCACAGCTTTGTCAGGGAGGCACAGGGAAATAATGCTGCTGTGCCAGGAAGGGCAATAGAAAGCAGCCTTTCTGGGGACAGAAAGAGGCCATTAACCTGCCACCCCAAGGCTACCTCATCCATCACTCCATGACAAGCTCCTTGCTCCATATGCCACAAGCCAGATGTTGATCACTGCAAGGAGACACTCATGGCACACCTGCCAGATCATGAAGGACACAAAAAAGATCACCACAAAGTGGTGCCTTGCACTGTAGAAATTGCCCTATGAAAGGTTAAGCCCTACTTTTTTAGATTCACCTTAACACTTAGAATTCCAAATACAGGTAAAAGGCAGACCACAAAACGATTTGAAGCATCTTCCCTGCAGCTATTTGTAAATAAACACCAAATAAACCTTTGCCTCTGGTTTGCAGCAGGTGAGACCCTAGAGGACATTCACTTACCTTCTGGGGAAGCGAAGGGGGAAAACGAGCAAGTTAGCAAGAAAACCAGGTTATTTTTCCTGCCTCCAAAGCAGCACTCACCCGCAGGTCTGAGGCTGCCTGCCCCGCTGGGCCCGGCTCATCGGAGCAGTTCTGCAGCTTGTACCTCCAGTAGTGCTTGGCCGTGATGAAGAAATTCCAGGGCAGGAGGGACCCGATGCCCAGGAGGAAAAATATAAGATAGGCCCCATGCCAGCGGTCCCTGGGCTTCTGCCGGCTGTACCTGCTCCCCGCGGGATCCTCCAGCAGGGGCTCCTGGTCCGGGGGAGAGCTGCCGGCCGCCGGGATCATCGTGCTGGCCCGCTGGGAAAAACAACCGCCCACAAGGTCATTGTCACATCAGGGCTCCAAAGCGCTGCTCACAAGCTCTGGCTCCATCCCCCTTTGGCCCCAGCAAACTGGAATCACGGAGTGATTTGGGTTGGAAAGGACCTTGAAGCCCATCTCACTCTAACCCCCCTGCCATGGACAGGGCCACTGGCCCAGGTGGCTCAAAGTCCTGTCCAGCCTGGCCTGGAACACTTCCAGGGATCCAGGTGCAGCCACAGCTGCTCTGGGCACCCTGTGCCAGGGCCTCAGCAGCCAAATAGTGGAGGAGTGAGCCAGGGATGGGAAGGCATGGGGAAAGGAACCGAGACTCGGCAGATGCCACCCCTATTTCTGTCCATAATCAATAATTAACCTGTCCCCTTGGACTTGCAGGAGTAAGAAACCTCGCTTAGTTCATGTCAGGCTCCAAAAAACACCCGACTGCTGCCAAACCAACAGCGCCGTCGGGCTCTGCAGAGCAAGGTGTAAACTCCTGGCGACACCGCCGGGCTTTCCGAAACCAGTTGTAAACTACCACAGCACCGGCCGGGCCCGGCGGAGCCGCTCCCCGACCCAACGCGGCGTCAGCCGGCTGTGCGAAATGACTCACAGAGACACGGGGCGCAGGAAAACCACCTGGGAACGCCGCAGGAGGCTGCCCAGGGGTACCGGCACCCATCGCGGCCGGGCTGGCCCGGCAGCCTCGGAGCCCACCCCGAGCGGCGCCGGCGAAACCCCCGCCCAGAGGGGCCGGGCAGAGCGCAGGGCAGGCGGAAATGCCGGAAACCGCGGATTTTGCAAACAAACGGGGAATTTCGGGAGCGCCGCCTCCCTCCCTGCAGCCTCCCGCTGTATCCACGCGTTCCCGCTCGGCCCGGCCCAGCCCCGCTCCCCCCGACACCGCAGCACTTACGGGTGTCCCGCCCGGCCCCGGCCCGCCGCTGCCTCCGCTGCCGCCGCTGCCGCCTCAGGGCCCGCGGCCCCGCCCCGCCCCGCCTTTAATGGAAGGCCACGCCCTTACTGTGATTGACCACGCCCCCGCCGGGATTGGCCACGCCCCGCAGGAAAAAGGCGGCTGGCACTATATGGCCACGCCCCCTCCGTGTTGGCCACGCCCTATCGGCCACGCCCTTCTGCCCCAAATTCTGCCCCGCTCCGGTGGGATCTCACCTGTGTCCGGCTCTGGAATCCCTAGCACGGGAACGAGCTCCAGAGGAGGCCCCGGAGCTGCTCCGAGGGCTGGAGAGGCTCTGCATGGAGCCAGGCTGGGAGAGCTGGGGTGTCACCTGGAGAGGAGAAGGCTCCAGGGAGAGCTCAGAGCCCCTTCCACGCCTTAAAGGGGCTCCAGGAGACCTGGAGAGGGACTGGGGACGAGGGATGGAGGGACAGGACAAGGAGGAATGGCTTCCCACTGCCAGATGGCAGGGTTAGGTGGGATATTGGGAAGGAATTGTTCCCTGGGAGGGTGGGGAGGCCCTGGCAGAGGTTGCCTGGAGAGGCTGTGGTTGCTCCATCCTTTTTTTGGAAGTGTCCAAACCCAAGCTGGATGGGCCTCTGAGCAGCCTGGAAGGTGTCCCTGCCCATGGCACAGGGAATCAACAAGATGTTCCTAAAGGCCCCTCCTTCTAACCCAAATCATTCCATGGTTCTATGAGAATCAGTGCTAATCACAGCCTGGCTTACAGCACAGCAGCAATAACAGCTTTTGCCTGGGCTTGATTTTTGTCAGAAGTCACCAAACCACCACCACCTGAAGATGGGAGGGTGGGGAACGGGGAGCATCCTGCAGGGTGGGATACGAGCTCCAAAGTCCTTGATTCCCTCCCAACTCCACTTTGACACTCGCCTTGAGGGCATGGTGTGACTGTGAAGGAAAACCTCTTTTTCCCCTGTTTCTTTCCCCAAAGCTGTGTCTGGCTCCTCAGAAGCCACACAGGGACACGCACATGTATCCAACCTTTCATCAATACAAAATACCCTTCTTTATTTTTTTTTTGCAGAAGGCACCAAAATGGTCTGGTCTGGGTTTTTTGGGGCCAAGTTCAATGTGTCACTGCAGGGATCTAGGGTGGCTGAATTTGAAGGGGAATTAGGAAACTGGGTGTTCCAAAAGGAGAGCAAAAGGGAGAATGGGGCACCAGCTGGTCAAAGGTGTCCATGGATGTGGGCCCTTGGAAAGATGGTTGGGTGCAAAAAGTGCCCAGAGAAAGCAGCGTGGGAGGTGGAGGTTAAAGGAATTCAGATGTAAAGAAAGGGACGAGGGGGAATGGCTTTGAACTGACGGGAAGGCAGGTTTAGATGGGATATTTGGAAGAAATTCTTCCCTGTGAGGGTGGGCAGGCGCTGGCACAGGTTGCCCACAGAAGCTGTGGCTGCCCCTGAATCCCTGGAAGTGTCCAAGGCCAGGTTGGAGCTACTTGGTCTGATGGAAGGTGTCCCTGTCCATGGCAGGGGGGTGGAACGAGAGTGTCTGTAACATCCCTTCCAAAGCAAACCCTTCTGGGACTCTTTGAAAAGGTTCTCTCTTCTGAGAGGGATCTGCCCCAGCATCCTGTCCGGAGCTGGAGAGCCCAGCTGGGAAGGTTGGGCACGTTTGTGTGGCTATGTCATAGTCACTGTGGTGGCAGGGCAGCAATTCCATCCCCCTTTGTCCTCACTGTTTGCAGAATTCCCACTCCTGCCCAGAGCACGGACAATGTTGCCATCTCCTGGTGGCAGCTGGTCCCTGTGAGCTGGACGATGTTAGTGGCCCAGGCAGGGACTGTGGACTACTGGGACCTCTCTGCAAACCCTTCTGGGTCTGTTCCCTTGCTGGGAACAGACAAAACATCTATTACCCCCAGCCAGTCTGGATGGTTACTTTGCACATCTTTGCTATTTGTTTTAATGCATGGAACTACTTGAAATGCATTCAAGATTAGTTCAAATCACTTTTAGTAGAAAAATGAGAATGTTTATTAAGCCATTAATATGAAACATGCAATCTGTGAACTGTAGGAATGTCATGGACTAATTTTTCTTTGTTGCAACCTCAAACAGGCAATGTTTTGACCAGATATGTCACCTCAAAATCTGGGAAAAAGCCATGAAGTGAAATCTTAATCATATTCAGAATCTCACCTTCACTCCTCTCTGGGCAGCAGCCTGGCTGGGCTGTGGGGTGACCTGAACAGAGTTTCCACTTGTCCAAGCCTCCCGTCACCATCCAGGGGTAACTTCATGCTCCATTTCAGGTGGGGAAACAGAGGTAATCCCCAGGCAGGGCAGGAAGCCAAGTGGGATGCTGGAGGACAGGGATGCTTGCTCCATTCCCCTCTCCCAAATTATCCCCCCAGTCCTGGAAGGGGCATTGCTTTCTGTAGGATTTCCCTTGGGGATGGAATGAATTCCTTGAGAGTGTGGCGTAGCCCACCAGCCACAGCTGTAGTCCTTGCCTCAAAACACACCATCAATCAATCTCCAGCTGACTTCCAGCAGGGACTCTGACAGCAGCACCCTCCTGCTAGCACGCCTGCAGCAGTGGAGCCCAGAGCAAAGCAGGTTGGAGGGATGCTCACAGGGATCCCCAATCCCTGCAGATGCCAAACGCAGCAGGAACCAGTGAGTGATGAACAGGAGAGGAGAGCAAGCAGATTGTTTCCTTTTTTTTTTTTAATTAGACTAGGAAATATAATTTATTGCATAAAAATTAATTTGTTACAATAGGAATGCTAAACTTTATTTACAGTTCTTTAGTTTACAGAATAAACAGATGTGGGTTTAGAGGACGCCACCAGGCCCATCCCCTGGACATATAAATATGGAAACACATTTTGGAGCAAGAGATGGACACTGCCAGACCACGGGGCTGCCTTTGCCAAAATGCCTGGCTGGAGAAAGCCCTGGGCATGGAGGGAGGTGTGGAGGGCTCCTGGGAGCTGGCAGCCACGGGAGAGGGAGGCAAAGCCTGCATCCCCCCTGCCCTGCTCCTGCTGCAGGCTCCCTGCTCAGAAAAATGGGGAGAATCTCCCCAAACATGCACTTCAGCCAAGCCAGGTGGCTGCTGCCTGCCCAAAGGAAGGGGAAGGTGAACACAGACGGATGGGGATGGAGAGAGGCACCCGCAGCAGGACAGAGGGATGGATGGACGGACGGACAGACACACATCCCAGCGCAGCGATCCATAAACCAGAGAACGGGAGAGAGAGAGATTCCCAGGCGACCTGAAAGAGCATCTCAGCCCCCAGAGAACACTGTGGGACTGGGAAAGGAGCCCTCGAGACCACAGGCAGCTGGATTGATCCATCAAGTCTTTATTGCTCTCCAAATTTGCTTAGCCTTCCTTAGCTCAGAGGGTCTCAGAAATGCTCAAATGCAACCCAAAGGACAGATAAGCCCCTTCCCACGTGACACAGGAGCTCGCCCAGCAGCAGTTTTCCCATCCAGCACAAGGGGAAAAGATCCCTTCTCTCCCACAGCCTTGAAAGCCCAGCAAGAAGCGAACCCCAGGGATCCCAAGACCCAGCAGGGAGCAGCTCAATGCTTTCCATCAGTGCCTCAGGAGCTGCCCAGAGGAATCCTGTCGTGTCCTAGCAATACTGAAAGCTCCTCCCGAGCTGCCCTGTGCAGATGACGCTCTCCAGGCTCCCTGAGTGTGCTCCTGTGCCCAGCACTTTGTGGGATGGCACAGGCACTCCACAACACTGCTCCAGGGCTCTGCAGCCCGGAGCAGGACATGCTCCTAATACTTCCACTGATGGAGACTCCACAGCCTGGCCGTGTGACCTAGTCTAATCCTGAGCTTATCACCCCCTATTTTTTTTTTTACAGACAAATTTCTAAGATACAGCACTCAGTGAGTAACTATTTCTACCTGCAGGCAACCTAAATTTTTTACCTTCATCAAGACACCATATCTGTGTGAGGAACCTCGTTCCTGCCTACCACTTGATTACTTTCCTTTCACCCCACAGCTTCTCCATCGTTACAAAAAGCCTGTTCCAGGGAAAAACAGGAGCTGCAGTGAGGGATGGAAACCTGAGCCCTGCTCATGATTCTGTCCCTCATGTGAAAATGCTCAGCCTGGTTAGCAGCTTGGGAATACCAGAGTATCCCTCCCTGAATCTGTGCTGGAATACTGCATCAAAATCCAGGCAGAAGTGCAGGGACCTGAAGTGGAGGCGGTTTGAGGTGGCCACATCCCAGCCCGCCAGCCCCTGCTCTTCTCTGACCCCTCCACACCCTCATCACCTCCCTCTGACCCCCAACAGCCCAGGTTTGGGGTGCTCACTGCAAAATCCTGCTGGGTTCACAACATCTCCCCCTTTAGCCTCAAGTCCGGAGGTTGGCGCAGGACTGAAATCTTTGGTTTGTACTGAAGTTACGTAAATAAAGGCGCAGTCATCCCAAAAAGCTCCCCCAAACCATGCCAGGGAAGAATTCATTAAAAATACCCATATCTGGATGCACTCTCCCCACCCTGAAGCCTAAATACAGGGCAGCATCCCTCATCCCTCCTTGCAGGTGGAGTGGGACCCCTCACTCCCGCTGCCAGGGCAAAGGGAGTTTGCAAGGACAAAAGCCTTAGGAAGGGTCTGAGCTGGCCCTGAACCAGAGGGGTGGAGAGGCACTTCACCCTCCGGACTCCCTGGGGGTCCCAGGACATGTAAACACGTTTTGCTCAACATGGATCACATGTGTTTCCCTACAGAAGTGTGTCCATTGAAATCTCTCTCTCTGCCACCCTGACCACAGCGACGCTCTTGCTTTCACACACTGAAAAAAAAAATTATAAATCTGTCTTTTTAAAATTTTTTTTCTTTTCTATTTTTTTTTTTTAAAAAAGGACACATCCAAAGATCTGGATAATAAATTATTTGCGTTTCCTAAGAAACTTTTTTTTTTTCCTTTTTTTCTTTCCTATTTGCCTCGTTAAGCTGCCTGAAGCCTTTGACAGAAGTTAAGCCTGGATTGTATTCATCTCTTCAATGCAGAAATGCTATTAAAGGAAGAGGAAGGGAACCCAAAAAGAAGAAGGAAAAGGAAAGCCCCCATCCCGACTCGAGAAGCCCTAATTCCTCCCCGTGCCACGAGGAGGAGGAGGAGGAATGCTGTGTAACACTTGAATTGCTTGTAAACGCTGAGGATGGGTCTCTAAGGCTGACAGTGATGCGGGAGAAGCGCTGGCCTCGGCCCCTCCCAGCTCAGGACGGATGTGCCTCCCCCTGCCATCAGGGGAGGACCCCTCCTCACCCCCTGTTTTGTCCTCCTGGCCCCCCAGCCGTGGGGAGCACCATCAGCAGTCCCCCTCTGTGGCCATGACCACCAGCATCTCGCTCTTGCCCATCTCCTCTAAGGCACTGGCCAGGGTGTTGAGATCGCCGTCGTCCTGGTGCTCGGCTTCCCACAAGTCCAGCAGCACCCCGGTGGGGCTGGCTTTGGTGGCAAAGTAGTTCAGATACCTGAAAGGGAGAATCAGGAGAGGGTTGGGCTGCTGTGGTGCCCTTTGGAGACGGCAGGAGGGAGGATGCTGGAGCAGCAAACCCCTTTGGAACACAAACTCTGATGGGAATGCTGTAATGCAAATGTCAAAGCCCTCGAGAGACCGTCTGCAATTTTTAGACAGAGCTGGTATTCGTGCAAAAGCAATGTAAACTTTGCTTGCTGAAATTACCCTTTCTGCCTTTGGTCTTGGGGTGAAAGTGACAGGAGATGCAGGACTGTGGCAAGATGGATGCCAGAATTGTTTGGGTTGGAAGAGACCTTCAAGATCATCTAGTGCCAACCCCCCTGCCATGGGCAGGGACACCTTCCATCATCCCAGGGTGCTCCAAGCCCTGTGCAACCTGGATTTGAACACTTCCAGGGATGGCGCAGCCACAGCTTCTCTGGGCACCCTGTGCCAGGGCCTGCCCACCCCCAGGGGAAGAATTTCTTCCCAATATTTCATCTAAACATCTCCTCTTTTAAAATTTAAGATCATATCCAAGGATGGAGATGGATATAACTATACAGAGCTATATCCCCATTTATGGATGGACCTATACAGCTGGACACAACCCCACTGGATGTCTGCAGCTGACAGGGAGCACAGAGTGAAGCCTCCCTGCTGGAGGCACAGGAAGGGAAAGCAAAGCCTGGGGAGACCCACCGGTCCATGGAAAGCTTCTGGGCGAGAAGTCTCCAGTCGTTCCCCCTGGAGTTGGGAGCATCCAGGCTGTTGCAGATCTTCTGCCGGATGGAGAGGGGGATTTTGAAGGCGTAGGGTCCCACCTGGGTGGTGGTGGTGGTGGTGGCACCGCTGTGGTGGGAGCGGAGGGTGTCGGAGGAGCTGCCGTGCTGGAAGAAGAAGGAGAGGGTGAGACATTGCTGAAATGTCCGAGCGTGTCCCCTGCTGCCTCCTCACTTCCCCTCCCCTCCCCTCTGCTCACCTCTCCCAGCGTGACGTGGAGCTGGAAGATCTGCCCTTCCCCTTCCACCTGGCGGACGCAGATCTTGCAGGTGAGCTCGGTGGAGGCCTGGCTGTACCTCTCCAGCGTGAAGGTGCAGTGCAGCGCTCGCTGGCTGCCGCTCCAGATGTGGTAGAAGGGGATTTCCTGGGGGCCACCACAGCACGGGCTCAGAGAAGGCTCCAGCAGCTCCCACCCCCTCCAGCCACCCCATGAGGGATGAGATGGGACAGCAGGACCTCACAGAGAGCACCCCACCAGAAAGACCAGAAAACTGGTCCCCTTCCTCCTCTGTCCCTTTGGGAGACAGCTCAGCACCACAGCCCTGTGGTGTCTGGCGGGAGATGGTGCTCCCAGTCTGGAAGCCCAGCTGCCTCCACGTCAGCCCCTCACCTGGTACTTGGCCAGCAGTTTGCTCCTCCACAGCGCGTGGGGGATGTCATGGATGGAGAGGCGCAGGTTGTGGTAGCTGTCCTTGAAGGGCAGGGGCTTGGGCTCCTCCAGCAGGTACCCCCCCAGGGTCCTCTCCAGCTCCAGCACCTCCTGTGGGCAGCAGGACAGGTAGGGTGAGACCCAGGAGAAGGGCAGGGGCTGCTCCTCTGCCCACCTCCATGCCCAAAGCCAGGATGGAGGGGGAAGAGGAGTTGCCAAGAAGAGCCAGCAGCAGCCTGAAGCCCATGGAGAACAGCTTTTGCCACCCCAACAGAGCTGGCCAGCTCATCTCATACACCAGCCCCACCTAAAACTTGAATTTCCTCATGTGAGCATTCATAAATGCCTCCTTGGAGAACACAAAGCTCCAACAGAAGGGTAAGGCACTCCCTTGAAGGGTGCCACTCTATTTGCTTTTAACACCATCCCTTCATCACACCTGCAGCTTTTAGGAGAAAAAGACAAGCCAGGAGCCAGAGCCCTGCCTATATCCCCACCTAGAGGCACCACATCAATCCCAACAGGATCCACTGGACAAGTCACAGGGAATCAAACAGCCACAGCACTGGTGGGTCCAGGTAGCCAAAGCATCTGAACTCCAGCTTCCTGTGATGTTATCTATGCCACAAAACTCTTCCAGGGCAGGGGGAGACATGGATCCATGCAGGAATAACAGGATCTACAAAAAACCTGCCCATCAGCAGCCAAACCTCTTGTGCAATGCCTGCAGGAGGGGTCCCAGCAGAGGAGCTACACAACCCCCTCCCTGTTTCCCTTGCAGCGGACAAGGAAGGACAGGCAGAGCAGTAAACACCTCATTATTTCACTGTGGTCACTTTGCAGGCAGTTGCATCAGGTTGTCTGCTCCCCAGGGCCAGGCCATCCTGAGAGGCAGCAAGCAGCATCCTGCTGCCAGCACAAACAGCTTTGGGAAGGGGATAATCACCTTCAGAGCATCTGGCGTGTCCTCCAAGCAGTAGACCTTGAGGTTGTACTCCAGGGAGGTGCAGATGCTGGGGGCAAAGATGGCCAGCTGGAGCCTCTTGATGGCTGACCTGGAGTAGGACTCCCCCACAAAGACGTAGGTGCCAAGCTGGTCCAGCAAAATGTGGCAGGACTTGGCTTCCAGCTGGCAGTAGCAGGGAGTGTTGAGGGTCTCCTCATCCAGGGTCACAACTTCCTACAGAGACATCAAGATTGAAGGTCAGCCTGTCATCCAAGGGCTTGTGCCCCTCAGGGTCTCTGCTGGCTGCAGAGCCTGGTTGCCCCCTTACCTCCCAGTTTCCCTGGTGGGACTGTGTTTTCAGCTGGTAGATCCAATCCGAGGAGCTGACGTCGGCGCAGTGGGGAATGGTCAGGACCACAGGGCGGCACAGGAGCAGGCCCGTGGGCCCACAGGTCACTGCAGGGCTCAGCACTGTCTGTGTGCCCTCTGAGGGCAGCCTGGGGAGGGACAGGGGACAGAGGTTGGACAGGGAACTCCGTGGTGGCCAACAAGGAGCGGGTGGCCAGCGGGGTGACTTACAGGGCGGTCTCAGCCTTGTTGAGCACCAGGTACATCTCGTAGAACTTCCCCTGGGGGATGGCCCCGTGGGGCACCAGCAGGCTCACCCCTGGAATGGCACACACAGGTGTCAGTCACAGGCAGAGGCGGGGAATGAGGGAGAAACCACCCTCCACCCCAGCCAGAGGGCACAAGGAGAGCAGGGAGCCAGGGCAGCCCAGAGAGGAACACCTCCACATCACAGAAACATGGGATGCTTTGGGTTGGAAGGGACCTAAAGATCATCCAGTTCCAGCCCCCCTGCTTTGGGCAGGGACACCTTCCCCTATGCCAGGCTGCTCTAAACCTTGTCCATCTTGTCCTTTAACACTTGTGGGGATGGGGCAGCCACAGCTTCTCTGGGCTGCCCCATGGCTGCACTGCTTGCAGGGATGAGCCAGGCCAATGCTTTTTCTTCACTAGGAAGGAAAATCCTAATCTTTGGGTTTTTTTGCAAGGCGCTGGCCCTGAATCAATGGCAGGGAAAAACCAAGGCAAGCCCAAGGAGGCTGTAAGCTCCAGCCGGAGATGTCTGGCTTGGGAATGGCTTTCTGCCTCCCTTCCCTGAGCCAGGTTTGGGACAGCAAAATGCTGTTCACACAGTGACAAGAGCAACTCCTCGATGCTTCAGCAGCCACACAATCCCAGCCCGTGGCTTACCTGTGCCTGGCACGGTGAGCCTTCCCCCTAGGTAGCCAAAGGTGCCACTGGCGCTGTAGCCGTGCTCCCGGGGCAGGCTGAGGAGGTGCTGGGAGCCCAGGCCTTTGCCCCGTACGTTGGCCAAGTGGCCGTCCGGGTAGGTGCCGGTGGCGGGGATCCCCCCCAGCAGGTCCGTGCCGCCGTCGTGCAGCCCCGGCGAGGAGGAGGCGGTGGAGGAGTTGTAGACCTTGATCTTGAGGCTGGGCAGGGGGTCCAGCAGTGGGGAGTTGGTCATGGGGATCTTGTCAGAGGAGTCCTGCAGGGCGTACATGGGGCCACGGTACACACCCGCGCTGGCCGTCAGGTCCGGCTGCATGGACGGGTGCAGCAGCTGAGGGTTGTCTGCGGGACCAGGAAACATAGCTGGGATGAAGACAGCAGGGGAAACAAGGGCATGGAAAAGCACTGCTTGAGTGGAAGACACCCCAGAATGGTGTAGGTTGGATGGGACCTTGAAAACCATCTCATTCCAAACCCTGCCATGAGGCACCTTCCAGTAGTCCAGGTTGCCCTGATTCCCACCATCAACACCTGAGCACTTCCACGGAGCCTTCAGCCTCCAAAATTCAGTATATTCCCTTGGGAAAAGGGGACTGGGAGCCCGGTGAGGATCCACCCTCCCCTGTGACTTTCCTTCTGCTTGACCTAAGGCTGGTGAGCACCTCCATGGCTCTTACCATGCCGGGACGTCTTGAAGTTGACGGGGTGGAACCCTCCGGTCAGAGCGGCCGAGGAGTCTGTGATGTCCGTGTCGAAATCCCGGCGTCTCCTCCGGTACACCACCACCCCCACGGCCATGAGGATCACGATGAAGACGAAAATGGCCACCACCAGCCCGGCGTACAGGGCCACGTCGCCCGTGGCCTCCAGCACTGAGAGGGATTAAAGACACAGAGGTGAAAAAAGGGGCAGCAGAAAAGCACGTCAAGACCCACCATCGCTCCCCAGTCCCACTGCTGACTCAGGCACGGGCAGAAAGACATGCCCTGGGCCTGCTGGAAAGGCCAGCAAGAGGATGGGAAGTGTTTCCTAAGAGCAGGAAGTCAAGAGCAATGCCAGAGAATGAGATGGAGATGAAGCCCTCAGACCTTTGGAGGACACCTGGCCACAGCTCATGCAAACTTCATCTGAGCACCAAGGGTCCCAGAAACATCGGGTTTGTGCAGCTCAGGTTCACAAAGCTGTGAGCAACCCTCACATCCTAACAGAGACAACCCTGAGGAACCCACAGGGGTTTTGGAGTGGGCTTTGGTTGTTCCATCTTCCCACCCCTGGTCCTCACCCAGCTGCCAGGGAATGCAATCCTACAATGGATTCAACAGAACAAAACCACAGGAACAAACAAACAAAAAAAATGGCCATGAAATGAGCACTTACGGTGGCTTTTGGGCTCGTTTAGAATTCTTTTATCTGTTAGGAAAAACAAAGTTGGAAAAGAAAAAGGTGAAGGTGATGATGGAGATGAGATGAAACAGAAAGTGGGAGGTAAGCCTGCCTGGGCTGGGGTGTGGGAGATCAGCATCGTTCCCTAGGGCATCCCAAAACCCAGGTAGAAGCATGGTGACAAGGATATCCCTGTGCCCAGGCAGTAAAGGGGACAGTGGTGTCACACAGCAGCAGGTGGCAGCATTGGCTGCCTTCAGCACGCCCACTCTCAGGTAGCAGCACTATTACCACTATTATGGATTTATTTCCTCAAAAAAGCACCTCCAGAACTCCCAGCAGTGACCCAGGGAAGGTGTTTCCATGGTGTGGCTGAGAAACCCCTCCTGTTGCCCTGTCTACCCACTACCAGCTTTATTTCAGCACAGACCCCAAACCTACAGGGGAGAAGGGACAGGGGCCTCAACGCCAGCAGCACATTTAGATCCCCCAAAATTTCTTCCTGCAGGTAAGAAATAACTCCGGAAGGGGCGAATCTGCTTGGAAACACCTTTTTAAAGACCTTTTTAAAGACTTAAAACTCAGGTGGCAGTGGCTGCTCCATCAGCTTGGAGGCACAGCCAACAAAGCACAGCCAAATGTCGGAACGCCACAGCCAGTGGCATCTCCTGTGGCACGTCCCCACGCCCATGGCCACCCCCCGAGTACTCACTGTGCAGGCAGAGGCCGTCGGTGCAGTTTTTGGAGTCCAGCAGCACGCCGCTGCAGTCCTTGCCGCCGTTGCGGGGCGCGGGCGCGGCGCACTCGCGGCTGCGCCAGTGGGTGCACTCGGTGCTGCACGCTGACCACTTGCTCCACTCTGTCCACGCGCCGTCCACTGCGGGCACCGGACATGGCAGCGTCAGCAAAACCTTCCTGCTCTGGGCAGTGTTAGCCCAGTGTTCCTTAAAGACCAGCTTGTTCCAGTCCCCTGCCACGGGTAGTGGCATCTTCCACTATCCCAGACTGCTCCAAGCCCCATTCAACCTGGCTGGGACTCATCCAGGGGCAGCCACAGCTTCTCTGGGCAACCCATGCCAGGGCCTGCCCACCCTGATAGGGAAGAACTTCTTCCCAATATCCCATCTAATCCTGCCCTCTGTCTGTGCAAAGCCATTCTCCGTTGTGCTGCCACTCCAGGCCCTTGTAAATAATCTCTCTCCATGTTTCTTATAGCTATGGAAGGCTGCAATTAGGTGACAGAATCACAGAATCACAAGGTTGGAAGAGACCTTTGAGATCATCGAGTCCAACCTGTGCCCTAACACCTCCAACTAAACCATGGCACCCAGTGCCATATCCAATCTTTTTTTAAACACATCCAGGGATGGTGACTCCACCACCTCCCCGGGCAGACCATTCCAGTATTTTATCACTCTTTCCATGAAAAACTTTTTCCTAATGTCTAACCTATATTTCCCTTGATGCAGCTTGAGACTGTGACCTCTCGTTTTATCAGTTGCTGCTTGGAGAAAAAGACCAACCCCCATCTCACTACAACTACCCTTCAGGGAGTTGTAGGGGGTGATAAGGTCACCCCTGAGTCTCCTTTTCTCCAGGCTAAACAACCCCAGCTCCCTCAGTCATTCCTCATAGGACTTGTGTTCCCAGACCCTCACCAGCCTCATTGCCTCCTCTGGACGCGCTCAAAGCATCTCAATGTCCTTCAGAGCCTTCTCTTGTCCAGGCTGAGCAATCCCAACAATCCCAATCACAGCCCAGGGTACAGGCAGTGTGGGCATGGCAGTTTCTGAGCCCTCCTTACCTGGGCAGAGGGTGGTGCAGGTGATTTTCTGGAAGGGCTGCCCGTCACAGAAGGAGCCGCCGTTGAGGGGCGCGGGGTTGGTGCAGGTCCGGGTGCGCTTCTGCCAGCCCCGGCCACAGCGGTTGTTGCACGGAGACCACTCGGACCAGGTGGACCAGCCACCATTCACTGCAGAGGAGATGGGCAGAGTCAGCTCTGGAGCCCCATCCATCAGCTAAGCCCCGGACTGGAGCTAAGCCTTGAGTTCTTACACCTTCTGTGACCCCTTGTTACAGCTCAGCCTCATGAACAGCAAACCACAAAACTTCCTCTTGTGTCACCACCCCATGCCCAAGATGCTCAGGACTACTTTGGTCCTTTTGCCACTTGGCAAATATTCTTGTGTCTGGCCCTCAGGAGATCTTTGACTTCATACCAAAGTTCAGCCAAATACAGCTTTCCAGCTGCTTTGGGAGTCAGAGCAATCTGTCTGGATCCAACCTCCATCCACCCTCCCACCCAGCCGAGAATGCTCGGAAATACCTCCACCCCTCCACCTCAAACCTCTCCTTAGTGCCTGTGGAAGCCTTTAGAGGCTCCTGTTCTGCAGATATTGGTTATCACCTAACACAATTCACTAATTCACTCCTACCACTCCCAGGAAGTGCCTGTATTTCCCCCTGGCTTGGAGACACAGCCAGCACCAAAGGTCCCTCCCCTCCCCTCCCCGGAGCACGGGCCACTACCGTAGACGATGACAGCGGCCGTGGTGCTCCGGCGCTTGGCCACAATGTTCTTGGCCATGCAGGTGTAATTAGCAGTGTCCAGCAGCCGGGCCTGCTTGATGATGAGGTTGTGATCGATGGTGATCAGGAAATTGGTGTCCTGGCTGGGATCGATGACATCCTCGTTCCTCAGCCACTCCACCTGGCAGGAAAGGAAGGGATGGGGATTAAGCCATCACCAAGACCAAAGATGTCCTCAGCACTTTAACCATTGACTGGACAACCTCGCCTCTGACTGGATTTATTTCTCATGAAAACTGGGCCAAACCAGGCCTGACTGGGGCATGTTACTGGTGTTTTGGCCAAGGATGAGACACTGTGGCTCCCTCCAACACACAGTTCCCAGCGGCTGACGGAGCTGTGGGCAAGGAAAGCTCCACTACCACGGCAGGAAAACCCACCCGGACTGATTTTCCCAGCCCTCAGCTCCCACTGGCAACCACTGCCATCCAGACAACTCACTGGGTGCCTCCTTGTCAGATCTTCCCTCTGAGGCACCTCAGGAAGTGTGGGAGAAGTGCGCTGAGCAGGTGCTGCCCAAAATAAACCATTGTACTGAATGAGAGGTGACAGGAGATCATCCAGGGTGGGATGGAATGGAATTGGGTGGGATGGGATGGGATGGGATGGGATACCCCACCGTGCATTCCTTCAGGAGCTGCTCACCTCGGCCTGTGGGACTCCCTCGGGCGGGCGGCACTGCAGCAGCACCTCGTGCTCCAGCGGGACCTCCTTGCCCAGCGGCTCCTGATCAAAGTTCTTCCGTAGGTCTGGGAGGGGAAGGAAAAGCCAGGGGTTACCAGCCTGCAGCAGGAACAGGCAGCCTCCAAAACTTTGGTGAGCACCTCAGCACCAAGCACCCTCAAGTCAGGAAGTCCCTCTGGCATTTTCCCATGGCAAAATGTGCCCTGGGAGGAAGGAGCTGAAGAACCAGCTGTTTTCCAGGATGGATTTGGGGCAGCACATGGCGGATGATACATGTCCTCCTTCAGGTGCTTGTAAGCTTATTCCCCATCCTGTCTTTTCCTTTTGGGGCTAACCTCGGCTTATCCATTGTTTCTTCATCCCTCCTAGCAGAGCCCCTCGGGATGTGGGGGACACAGTAGCGTCCTGCTCCGGAGCCTGGGAAGGATCAGGAGCATCACTAGATGGTGCTGCAATCCTCTGCCATAATTCCCAGACCTGTCCATGTGGCTCCTGAACCCTCTGCTCCAAAAAATACCATGGAAGTGTTCAAGGCCAGGCTCTAAGTGGTTTGGAGCAAGCTGCTCTAGAGGAGGGTGTCACTCCCCATAGCATGGGGTTGGAATGACGTGAGTTTTAAGGTCCCTTCCAACCCAAAACTTTCTGTGATTCCATGGTTCTCTGAGTCAGCGTAGCTGATCCATCAGCCCCCTCTGTTTTGGATAACACGCTGGATTATTACCCCTCTAACAGCAAAATCCATCTGGGACCGGGGAAGCCTGGCTGTCCTCCTGTAGCTCTGCCATCTCATCTGCTACTTGAGCAAATTCAGGCGGGCCCAGGCTGACTAACTCTCCTTGAACCAGGCTGACAGCCCCAAACGGCAGCTCAGGGCAGTGGCATGTGACAGCGGGGACGCGGAGGACGCGGAGCCGCTGATTCAGGCGGAGCGTGCCAGGTGCCATCCGCTGGGTTATTAGGGATAATAAAACCCTGGGAAGCGCTGAGCACGCTGCTGGGCACTGCGGCGTTAACCTCCGGGAGTGCCACCGCCCCGACACGGGGGATGGTGACTCTCAGGAACTACAGCTGGGGTGGGGAGAGAAAACCAGGCTCATCCAGCAAGGACGGGCCATCCCAAACTGAGCAGAAAGTGGAGAAGGAGCGAGCCTTTGGAGATGGGAGTGATGCCCTGTCAAGGCTGACCTAGAACAGAGGCTGGACAGAGTTAAAGAATAAAGCAGGGATTTATTAGAAGGCCTCAATGGATCCACCTTGGGCAGTGCAAGAGCCCAGCCAGGGCTACACCCAAGATGAACCAAAATGGTCACAAAATGCCTGACCGGGCACGGGGTCTGTCACTGTGATCAGTTCTGCTCCATTTGCATATTGGAGTTAATTGTCCCATTACAGCTCCAGCGCATGCAGTCCCATCCTGCTTGTTTTTCTCTCTCCAGCCCACATTGTTTGTGCTCTTGGGCCTGAGATTTGGATCATTTGTCCTTGGTCCCCAGCTAGAGCAGGAATTGTTTTGTCTCCCTACTCTATGCAGAGAGCTCACCATCCCCTGATATGAAGCCCAGACCCACACACTAGAGCAGCACAGAATCTGAAAAACAGAAAAGCCAAAACCTGAGGCATCAGAGCAGCACTTACAGGCGATGCGGACGTAGGCCCGGCGGCTCTTGGTGGTGCCCGCCGAGCTCCAGGCCACGCACTGGCACCAGTAATCCTCCAGGCCAAACAGCTCCTCCACCTGCTGCCGGGACACCTCGATCTGCACCTCCCGCACCAGCAGCCCTGAGAGGGGACAGAGGCACGGCATCCGATGGGCAGGAGCAGCCAGGAGCAGGGAAACTGAGGCAGCACCCAAGCTGGGGGAGGGAGGGTTGGAGGCTTCTTGTCTGCGGCTGGCACCTCGCAAATAAGGGAGACTGTTCACTCTGAAGGATGGGTTGGGGATGAAGCCAGGGCAATGGATCACATGGAAGTGACTCTTTTTTCCCCAGTCCAGCTGAGCAGGACCAGAATCTCTTCATTTCTCAAGGCATCACCCTCCTCCACCAGCTCTCTCCCACACTGCCAACATCCCTGTCTGGACCCCTTTCCACCCACCTGGGTTTGAAGGATGCTTCCCCCCCAGGCTTTGTTGTGGGGAGAAACCACCCCTGGTCTGTGCTACTCAAATACAAATATAACAAGAGAAATAAAACCTTAAAGAAATCAGCCTGGCCATGGCAGGGGAGCAATGACAAAGGTGACACCACCACAACCAGGACATGGCCCCCTGGACTGCAGGAGCACCAACGATCATCACCAAGGGCAGGAGGGACTTGGGACTCACTTTTCCCTATTTTAAGCAATACCTGCCCGTTTTTTGGGGCTTTTTTTTCAGTTTCTATTTTAAAAAGGCCTCAATTTCACAGTGATCAAGAGCCGCACGCTCCTCAGCTGTAATTTTATTACAGCTCACTCCCAGTGCTGTGAGGAGCAATTACTGTGTCCCTGCCACCTTCCTGCAGAAGAGCTGACAGGGAAATACAATTTATTTTGTCACTATTCACGGGAAAAAAAAAAAAACAAACCACAACAAGAAAATCCCAGAAGCAAAGGTATTTGGGCCAAGCACTTTTGGGAAACTTAGGGATTTTAAAAGGACCCAGGATGCAGATATGGCTCCAAATCCATCTTGTCTATCTGGGAAGCTGGGTTGGGATGAGCACCCTGGAAAGGTGGGAAGCATCTTGCAAATGCCCTACCTCTGTCCCCACTGAAAGCAGTGACTACCCAAAACTGAAGAAGGAGCTCATGGCACATAGGAGTGACTTCCTAAGGATTCCAGGCACCCAAAGAGAGCCACTCTTCCTGCCCAGCCCTCCTCACCCAGCTGAATTCTCCTCTCTGACTTGGCCTATTTTTGCTTTCTTCCGCATGAAATGTTTTGGATCAGACGCAGTCAGAGCATTACTGAGCCAGGCTCATTCAAGACACGTCATCTTAAAAGTTCCTTTTTTTTTTTTCCTTCTTCTTAAAGGTCCCTTTTTCCAAGCTTTTAACCAGGGACACTTAAAAACTAGCCACGTTAACCCGTGCCTTTGTGCCCGGCTCTCCCCCCTTTGTGCCCTTTCCAGCAGCTTTCCCCAACAACGCTGGGTGCTGCAAATGCAGATTTTTTAGCACCTTAAACCACTCTGGTTCCAGCTCCCTTTTCCTCAGGGAGGCTGCCAGGCAGGCATGCCCACACCGGCAGGTTTAACATGCGCCATATCACCTGCAGGCGCTGTGGGTGCGCTCCCTGACAGCAGCAGTGCCATCTCTGGAGCCGGGGTGAAGGAGGGGTGTGCTGCTTCCTCCCCACACTGCCGGCACACGGCAGAATGGGATCTGAGAGGGAGGTGCTGGACCAAAGTGAATGAGTTCCCACAGCAACAGGTTGCCCAGGTGGATGCCCTATCCCTGGGAGTGTTCCAGGCCAGGCTGGACAGGGCTTGGAACGACCTGGGCTAGTGGAGTGTCCTTGCACACGGCAGGGGGTTGGACTAGTTCATCTTTAAGGTCCCTTCCAACCCAAACCATTCCACGAGTCTATGGAATAGAGTGTTTCTTTCCACACTGCACATCACTAAGGCATGAGACCCCCTCCTACAGGATGCTCCAGAGAAATGAGTCCTAACAGCAATTACACAAATGAACAAGGGGGGATTCCACCCAGGGCTGGACCACACTGCTCAGATGTTGTCACCAGAGCTGGGAGTCCCTGATGGGGAATGGTGGAAAGCTGGGAGGGTGACAGGGCAGCTCCATTGCTCCCTCCTTGTCCTGGTTCTGTGATCTTCCCCCAAGCATCCTCCACTGTTGCGTGTGGGGCACGCAGACCTTTGGGTCAACCCAGTGTGGCCAGATGTTATAAATAAATTTAAAACCCCTTGGCAAAGGCTGCTCAGTCACTGACCAGCACTGACTCTGCCCCACAAGGGTGAGGGTTTCAAATCTGGCCTCTGCAAGAGCTGGGAGGTGGAGATGCATCCTGAAAGAGAGAAACAGAGTGTCCCCTGCTCCTGTCAGCCTCCAGAGAAGCAAAGGGACAGCCTGCCAGGGCATCTCTGACTATTATTCCTCTAGAGGTAAAACACCCCATGAATGGCTAAAGCAGCTTTAGGAGGAAAGGCTCAAAAAGCTGCAGAGGAAGGAAAGGATCTTCCCTTTACAGAGCAGGTTCAGGGATGAACCCGAGCACAGACTGGCTCATGGCTACTACAGGGTGGACAGCAAGAGATACGAGGGAAGGGCTGTGGGAAAAATCATAGGGACAAGAGGAGATTCTGTCAAAATACTGGTGGCTCCTCCAGGCTGGTGAAGACTCTCCTCTAAGCCCAGCCTGCCTTCCAAGGCCAACACCACTGCAGTTCAAAAGGCTGCCTTGATTTAAAGCCCTCCGGATGCCACACGCGCAGGGGTTTGCAGAGGGCAGATCTTACAGGGGAAACATGGCTGTTTTCATCCACTCCTGATCAGCCACAGGTACCAAAACTAGTGCAGAAAAGGTGGGTGCCGAGCCAAAGCATCCCAATTTTAGCAAATCTACTTGATTACATGATATATCCAACCCCATATCTTGTTCTCATGCCAGGATGTTTCAAGGTGTGCACCAAGCAGCTCTGCAGAGCCCAATTCCATGGAGTAAGACCCCCCTTAAAATGCCTAAGCCACCTTCTCACCCTCTTCCAGGCAGCCAGAGGCTGATTTATCCTCTGAGGCAGAAAAGAGCTCATTTGCCATCAACAGGCATTTCAAATCCTACCTGCAATTGCTCTCATTACCCATTAAACACTTAATCCCTCTGCGAACCTGCATAAGCTGCCAGCCTTTGCCACCCCTCCTGGCAATGACTCCTACATGTTGATTAGGCATTTTGTAGAAAAGCAGTTCCTTTTTTTTTTTTATCGGATTTAAACATGCTGTCTTCAAAATCCCTTGTAAGAACCCCAAGTCCTGCACGAGGGTAAGAGTGAAATTGGGCAGGCTGACCGTAGGGATGTGCCCCTGTTCACAGGGTGACCAGGTTGTTCTTTGTCTGCTCAAAAAGGTAAAAAGCCCAGGAGTTTCTCTCCCCAATTTGGGGCAGTGACACCTCATAGGACCTTTGGGACTTCACCTCAGACCTGAGGCTGGCTGACTGGACCAAGACCAAGAAGTCCCACCTAAGCAATTCACTGGAAAAAGAAGAGAACAAAGGAACTAATTGCTTTTGTGGGGTGTTTTAGCAGGAGCAAGAACCTCTTGCCCTGGCTCGGGTTTTCTCTGTAAGAGTTTTGCTATTTTTGCTTTTTATTAAACATTTTTCTGTTTCCAACACTGCCTCAGAAGCCATCCTGCCATTTTTATGCCATTTTGAGTAGCTGAGCTATCTCGAGTGAGCAGGGCCCCCTTTGAGCTCGTAAGACCTGGCCCAAAGAGTGCCCCCTTCTCTGACTTCCCCAAGCTTTTGGGAGGTGATGTGACCACAGCACCATCGTCCTGCTTCCACCAATGCTCTGGGAAGCCCGCCTGGAGGAGAACCACCAACAGCGTGGATGTGGCAGGAGGGAAAAGGGCTTGGAGAGCGACGAGAGAAGGAAGGCAGGGGGTGGCTTTGCTCACCGGTCACCTCATCCAGGCTCTCCTTGGTGACGTGGTCGTTCTGGTTGACCCACTCTCCGTTGCACTTGAAGTAGATCTGCGTGGCGGGGTTGGCGCGGCACACGAGCTCCACGGGCTTGTTCTTCACGATGTAGGCGTCCTGCGGCTCCAGCAGGAAGTGTGGCAGCGTCTCGGCCGGCGCCGACGGGAAGGAGTCGGGCAGCACATCGCTGTACTCCAGCCCTGCAAGACACCCACGGGCTCAGCAGCTGCCCCACAGCCCCACTGCTCCCTCCCTGCCCTGCTCACAGCGGCAGCAACAACAGCCAAGGAGGGGTAGAAAAGCAAAAACAGGGCTGGAGGCTCCCCAAAAACCAGCAAAGCAGCGACTGACGGGATCGACAGAAGACACAGTCTCAAGCTGTTCCAAGGGAAATATAGGCTGGATATTGGGAAAAAGTTTTTTACAAAAGGGTGATAAAGTACTGGAATGATCTGCCTGGGGAGGTGGTGGAGTCACCATCCCTGGATGGGTTTAAAAAAGCCTGGATGTGGCACTGGGTGCCATGGTTTAGTTGAGGTGTTGGGGCTGGGTTGGACTCGATGATCTTGGAGGTCTCTTCCAACCCAGAGATTCTGTGAATTCTGTGAAAGCAAACCAGAGCTGTGGGATCAACCCTGTTTTACCTGGGGACTGGGCCCCCATCCATACCCCGAGCCCAAAGCCTGGGTGATCTCACTAGAGGACACTGTGAGGGAAAAGCAAAACAAACCCAGGTCCAGGGATAGTGATGGGACACAGAGAGGCTCCAAAGGGACTGGGGCTAATTCTCCCACTCAAGCATCCTCCTCACAGCCCTGAGGAATGCATGGGCATGCTCTGAGCAAAATGCTGGCAGCATTGCCAGCTGGGAGGGCTGACCATATCCCCAGCACAAATCTCAGACATCCACACCTTCACTGGAGCTGCATTTGGGATCTCACCCCCTGCCAGCACCTGGATTTCAGCATCACCCAACAGGTGAGCGATCGCTTCCAGCCTAGCCACCTCCAGAGAACACCACCCAAAGGTGTCACCAGGATTCACAGTATCCCAGAAAATGGGGCTCGGTGCCCTGGAGAGCTCCATATTTCTGCTCGTTTGCTTTCAAAAGCCATCTAAATGCAAAAATGCTCAGGCCAGGCCAAGAAAAATCTTGGAAAGGGGTGAGCAGCTCAGTGCCCACACAGGAAGCAGGAGCCTCGGGGTGCCTCATTCCCAGCAGCAGCTTGGGAAGATGCTCTGACTTGAAGCTGAGCATCATCTGCAGGAGACCTGTTTCCAGCCCATGAAGATCAACCCCAAATATCACAGGAGTAATAAAAACCCCCACACAGGTGCACAGGGATGCTGCTGCTTAACCTGTTGTTCCTGGGAATCTCACTAGCAGTCAGGTCACATTTCAAGGCTTTTCTTTACACTCAAAGGAGTTATGAGCTTTTCCTCCTCCTCTCTTCCCCCAGCCAGAGCTGTGATTCTCAACTCCAGGCACTGCAGCGTGCAGGAAAACAGTAAATATCCCCAGCCCCACGATAACATCTCCAGAGCTGGCAGGGAAAAGAAAAGAGCCCACTCCCTTCATCACCTTGGCAAGGAGCGGTGCTGCACGGAGAGAATCAGAATCCCAAGCTGGGAGGAGGAGGAGGAGGAGGAAGAGAAAAAAATATAATCAGATGCATCAAGAAAACAAGATGACCAGGCTTCCTCCTGAGCAAAAATCAGTGAGGGGAAAAGAAAAAAACGCACGAGGTCAGTCGTTTAAAATCCATTTAGGAAAATTGACTTTCCATTTCCATTTAACACAGCACTAAGGGAGAGCGGTAGGACATTTGTCATAATCCATTAACTGCTCTTTTGGAAACAATGAATTAAAACTCCGGGCTAATTTCTCTCTCTCTCTCTGGCTGGCTCTTCCCCACCTCTCTGCTGCTGGTTATTTCCTCCCCCATCTCATTTGCAGACCTGTAATTTTCCCAGGCCCCGTGGCAGGTGGGGAGGCAGGGAATGCCAAGATGTGTGACCCCCACCCTGAACAATCCCACGCTGCTCCCCACGACCACCTCAGGCCACTGCTCCTGCTCCCCTCTCCTTCTGAGCAGCCTTTCGCCTGTCACAGCAGCAAATATCCCTTTTTTAATTTGCTACTCAATTTTTCACCCACTGGGTTGCTGTTTTGTTGGTTGTACGTTGGTTTTTTTGTTGTTGTTAATTTCAAAAACCGCTTCCATGCCATGGCTCTGAATTCCCTGGCAAAGGGGGCTGGCAGGAGATAATCGAACTGGCAACAGAGGCAGCCAACAAAACTTCACTCACGGGCTTGCGTGCAAACCTCCGTGATGAGATGCTCCCTGCATCCCTGTGGCAAAGTCAGACCTGGGCCTGGCAGCTGGGAATGGGCACAGGGATCCTCACGAGCCAGTTTTTGGAAGGATCTTCCCCGACGGAGGTGACACCCCAAAGTGCACATGGCCCTGATCCAAAACCACAGGCCAGGAGGAGAGTTCCTTCTCCAACAGCCAGCACCAAGGATATGTTTTCTCCCATCTCATCACCGCTTTGGTGGTGCTAAACAAGACTTTAGGTCATCCAAGAGGAGCTGGGAGGGGATGAGTCACGGCCGGATGGGGATGAAAATGCCGGATTTGTGACTCACCGGGATCATCTGCACAGGATGGGTGAAGGCTGCAGTGGGAGCCACTTGGGCCCCTAGCACAAGGTTTGGGGCTGAGACACTCCTGGTGGTACCAAAAATCCCGTACAGATCCTGCTCCAAGAGGGGGTCTGTCCAAATAAATGCCGGGTCTTCAAGGTTCTTCTCCACGTGGGCACAGTGACTTTGGGGACGAGGGAGGGGGAACAGGATGGTGTCACTAGCCAGATCCAACATCTGCTTTTGGTAGCTACAAAAACCTGCTGGGTTTAGGGTTTGAACCCAAAACCACCTGAAACTTTTAAGCAAGGAGCATGTTGGGAAGGTTAAAATCCTGCAAACTCACAACAGCTGAGAGATCTTTTGTTTCTGGCCAGGAAAGATCTGGGGCCAAAAAAGCAGCTCTAACAGGAGAGAGGGGAAAAGGATGATGGGTTTTTCATGGCAGACTCATAACTGGGGCCATGCCATGGAGCCCCAACCCCACAGATTCCCCAGACTCATGGATGGGAACAAATCTAGGGGGAGGGTGATTTTTCCATTCAGAAATTAGCTGGGAAAAAAGCATTTGCAGCTGGGCAGGGCGTTTTCCTCCAGCATGAACCGGTCGCTGCTGTTTAAACACACTGGGGAAGAATGAAGGCACAGGAACAACGGGGACTTTGGATGAGAAAAGGGAGGAGAACCATGCTGGGCACATTTATCATAAGCCATCAAGCTAGCCTTTCATCCCCGTTCCCCGTGCCCGGCCACCCGCCGCATGGGAAACCTCTCGCTCTGCCGACGCTCACAGGGGGCCCCCCAAAAATCCACACGCAGTCGCTGGGGGGAGGAACACACTGCTTGTGCAGGAACAACTGCTGCTGCTGCTGTGTGCCCTGCCTGCCCAGCAACAACTGCAAAACACCTCCCAGAAAAAGGAGCTTTCCCAGTGGTGCAACTCCATCAGCTCCAGAGGCCACTGTGGCTCCAGTGCCACCCTGGGTGACACTGTGGCCCAGTGACCGCAGCAGCAGCAGGCACAGGAGATGCTTTTGCATGGGAAAGCAGGAAAGGAGCCCTGCACAGCCGGGATTTCCAGTCCTGCAATCACACCAGCAATAAAACTCCCAGCAGTGACAAACTAATAAATATTTGAGAGCGCGCTCCGTTGCCTGTAATCATCTCCCTGGCAGACGTCTGCAGGGGGTTCCCATCTGCCGGCTTCCCTCCTTCCTGCTGGACGTGGGTGCCTGCTTCCCAGATCTCTTCTGGGGATTTTTTTGGGAAGTCCCAGGCTGTCACCATCCCACAATCTCACACTACTTGGGGCATGGTGTTACGGGGTGTCTGGAGCTCCTTGTGGGGAGGGAGAGACAAAGAGGGGGCAGCTCCCAGCTCGACCCACGGGACCAAACCCTGAAGCCTTGGGGATGAGTGTAGTAGGAGCAACGAGAGGAAAAGGGAGGAGGGGAACAGGCACTTCTTTTCCTCTCCCCATCCCTCATCACACATTTTAATCTGCTGGGGCTGAGCTGGATTATCCGAAGCATCTGTTCCCTGGGGGGTGATTTGCAGATGTTTGCCGCCAGCGTTTGCAACTTTGTCAAGATCCACGAGCCCAAACCCACCTCGCCCCCCAAAGGGAACAGCACCGGGGCCGGGATCCAGCCTTCACCCCCCCTCCATCACCCCAAACACGCGGCACCAGGGATGGCGAGCCCGGGAAGCAACTCCCCTGCAGCCATGGCCAAGCAAACCTCCCCAGGAAAGCGTTAAAATCCTCTCTCCTGCAACTGTTATCCCTCCAAATATTTGGAAGATTACAGGAGCATTAGTGGCTGCCCATCACCCACGGCCACCACCGTGCCTCCTGCCGGTGCCAGGCAGGCAGGGATGCGATGTAAGGATGCAGGGATTAGGCTGGGATGCCTGGGTTTCTCCAGCTAAATCTCAGTGGCTGTGGACGCTTAACCCCTTCTGCCTCCACCTCCCCACGCTCCTGCCTGCCTCAGGGCAGGCGCTGGTTCCTGGGAGGGCCTGGCAGGGAAGAGTTAAACCTGCCAGGTGGGTTAAAATCCTCCTGCAGAAATGAAAAAATATATGACAGCTTATCTCCAGCACCACAGGAGGAGTCATCTGCCTTCCCAATCCCCAATCCCCCAGCAGGGATGGGAACGGCTCTGGCTCCAGAGACAGGGATGGAGAGGATGCTCCAGTCACCAGCTTGGCTCCAGGAGGTGTCTGGGAGGCTGGAGTGGGGCTGTCCCCGCCCCCCCCCAAAATCCCCCTCCTACTGTCTCCAGGGAGAATGTATGAACAGGCTCATTTAGAGATTAGTGCTGTTGCCATTTCAACTCTGGCAAATTTTGACGCTGGAGCCATGGCATGGCTCCCTGCCATTCCAGAATCCCTGCCTGACCAAGGGCATCCCTGCTGCCAGCCCTGGAGGGACACAAAGGCATCCCACCACGTTCCAGCCCATCCCTGAGCTCAGGGGGAATGGCATCACCAGTCCAGGCCTGTCCTATTCCCGCGGGCTTCCCATTGCAGACTGCCATTGGGACAACTTTGTGTCCAGTGGTAACACATACCCAAACTTTCCCTCCTAAAAGCACCCTGAGCCTCCTTCCTCCCCCAAACATCATCCTCTCTTCAGCAAGCATCCCCTTCTCCACCAAGTTCAGGCTCCCACACACCCGTGTGGACCCCAACACGCAGCCCCATCTCTGAGGAGGTGACAGCAGCAGGTGGCACCTTCAAAGGCAGCGTCCATGAGGTGGAGCAGTGTCCCACCAAGCCACAGCCCTTCTCCGGGATTACATCCCATTGGAGACACAGCAGGGAGGAAGGAGGACAATCCAAGACACAGGCTGTAACTGAGCTGGGTTTGGGACATTTGAAGGCACTCCCATCCAACTCCCTCCCTGTTGCCTCCTCGCACAGACCCCACAAAATCCTGTGCCTTGGAACGCCTGGGATTGCTCAGACACAGGCTGGGAGTGCTGAGATGCAGGGAATGTAACAGGTCCCCAGGGCTGCAGCTGGCTGATGTAACCCCTGGCCTCATTAACTCAGTGTGGCTCATTAACCTCTCCCTCCCGGGATGGGACAGCCCCAACCTGCCAGCAGAAGCCACAAAGCTGAGTGTGGAACCTGCAGGGATAACGAGGATAACCAGTGGTACCCAGCACCAGGGGTCACTCGGGTTCAAAGTGAAAGGGGAAATTTCTGGAAGGAGTTCTTCCCTCTGAAGGTGCTGAGACCCTGGAATAGGTTGCCTGGAGAAGCTGTGGCTGCCCCATCCCTGGAAGTGTCAGGGATGGATGGAGCTTGGAGCACCCTGCTCGGGTGGAAGGTGTCCCCTGCCCACAGTGAGGGTTGGAAGCCCACAGTCTCTAAAGGTCCCTTCCAAACCAAAACATTCCAACCCAAAACCTCACCTCCAGTCTGGAGCAGGGCTGGATTTTGAGCTCAAAAACCCATGGGGATGCCGTGCTGGTGGGGTGACCACCCTCGTGCCCCGAAGCTTGGTAATCCAGCAGGGGCTGGGCCACAGAAACCCAGCACCCAGGGTGCTGCTGTGCCCAGGGGTGTGCTGGGCTGTGCAGGAGGTCTTGCTCTACCTCTCTGGCCCCCCAAAAACTGAAGCCCACCCCCTCCTGCTCCCAGGAAAGCACCTGGAATCTGCATCTGGTCTCTCCATTCTCACCACTCTTCTTAATAACTAAACGTAGACAGAACCCCTTAACCTTTCCCCCAAGCATCTCTGCCTGGCACCAGCTCCTTTTCCTCCACTGGCTGCCCTATTCCAGCAGCTTCACAGTCCCTTCCTGCCAAACCTGGCATCATCCAGCCCCAGCCAGCTCCATCCCACAGCCTCCAGCTCCTCCCAGAGCCCACCCAGCCCGAGAGGGACGGACAGACAGACACTTCCCAGCGGGTTACAAGTCCCTCCTGTCCCTCAGCACCAGAAAGAAAAAAAATTCATAATTAGAGAGCATTCCTCCCCAGCGTGGGTAATGAGGGGGTGCACCCAGCCAGCCCTAATTACACCCTTGGAAAAAAAAACCAAAAAAACAAGCAGATTCCTCCTCCCCCAGCTAAAGGAAGAGCCTGCAGCTGGCCTCCCTCGCTGCATACCTTTATTAAACCAGGACTGGATGGGGACAGGGAAAGGGATAAAGAAAGCAAAGTCTGTGCTGAGAAAAGGGTTGGGAGGAGGAGCTGGGCAGCCCCACAGATGTTTCTGCATGCAATGGCCTTATTGATCAAAACCCACCTCACTTATATAAATAAATATAAAAATTAATCGACTTTTTAGACAAATCTTCAGGTCAGGTTTTTGCAAAACAGCCTGAGAGGTAAACTAAGGCAGCATAGGGTATCCAACCACAGCATCCCTACACATCCCCCTGCAGCATCCTGGGCTTCCCACCACAGCATCCCTGTGCCCCTGCCAGCCTCAGCTAAGAGAGTCCAGCCCAAATTCCAACCATCCCCAATCCCCAGGGGAGAAACACCCAGGCTCTGCCAGCACCTCTCATCCTGGGAGCTGGAAAGAGAGAGATTTATCTTGTTGGTTATGCCTTACACTGGAGTATTTATGGAGCCACTACTCTTTTGTTTATCTTTATGATTACCATAATCAAAGGCGAAGCCTCCTGAGAAGTGTAAACAGCTGAGATCCCTTATGGTAAAAACCTCTTCATTTTTCATTATATGGATTTACAGCACGACACAGGCAGATTGGAGTAAATTGTTCCTTGTTTCTGCTTTTAGCGGAGCCATGAGCTGCGCGGATCCCCATAAATACCCACGGAAAAGAGAGTGAATTAAAATCAAAAAAAAAAGAAAGAAAGAAAAAAAAAGAGGAGGAATTATGTAGCAAATCCCTGTTACACTCTATTGTGCTGGCTTCTTTTGTGCTGTTTTATACATTCCCTTCAGGGAAGCAGTTTTGTTGGAAAACTATCTCCAAATTTCATCTAGCGCTGGTTCTTGTTACGGGCACAGACACTTCCCTTTGTGCTATTTTAATTCCATTGTCACGGTCCTCTTGTCGAGCTTGTTCTGTTTACTGAGCTACAACGTTATTTTTAATGGATATAATAATTATATGAACTTTTTATTTATTTGCTTTGGCCCATGAAAGAAAAGCGCCAGCAGCGGAGAAGGCGGTAACGCGCTGTTTATTCACATGTACGGCGTGTGCTGGGCTCCTGTTGTGAAAAGAATAATCATTTCAACAAGAAAAGAGACAAGGGAGAAGAAAACAAGGAACAAACAGGGACTTGTTGCCCTGGTTAACGCCAGAAAGTCCAAAGAATTATTAATTATCCTTCAAGCTGCAGCAAACCAACTAGAAGCTGCGAGCTCTCCTTGGAAAACACAGTGAAGGGAAAAAAAAATGTGTCTCCTGTTCAACTGAGCACTGCAGTTTGGAAAATGCTAACTCTGGGAGAAAGAAAGACGATGGTTTTGCAGACAGAGAGCGATTTCCCCTTCACCCAAATTACATACATATTTCAAAATGTAAATTCCCCAGCGTTCCCCTTGAGAGTGCAACTTTCAGGAGGCTGTTTTGCAATGGGTGGGTTTTCTTTTTTTCCCTGAACGTGCAAATCTGGAGGCGACCGCCTCAGCTTTGGGCACAAAAAGTGACTTTAAAGCAGCAGCAGCAGCAGCAGGCAGGGCTGTGAAGCTCCCAGTGCTCCTTGACAAGAGAGGGATGCTCTGCTGCCCACTGGCATCCCGGCTGGGAGCATCCCTCCCTGGGCACGCACATCCCACAGGACCACAGCATGGAGGGGAGCAGCTTTCACCCTCTGGGCACCCCATCGAGGTGGGCACAACCCAGCCAGGTCCTCTAAAAGCAGCTCCCAAGGTTTGGTATGCCTGGGTGGTGGCACTTCTGTCCCAAAACGCAGAGGAGGTGGCCGTGCATGTGCCACCCCGAGGAAGCCGAGGCACCGGCCAGGCAAAGCAAAAAGTTGAGGCAGCTGGCTGCAAAGAAGGGGACAGCAGTCCAGAAGGAACAGAAAGTTGTGGGGGAGGGTTGTGTTTGCTTTTGGGGTGTTTTTTCCCCCCCATCCTTTTTGTCTTTCTCTCACCCACTCTCTCCTGCCGGGAAGCCAAAGCTGGCTGGAAGGACGCTCCCCGCCGCCTCCAGCCAGCCTCTCTCCTCGCCAGCTGCTGCCCTACTTTTCCCGACGCTGTTCCCACTCTTCTCCCGCAGCTCGCTCGGCGGCAGGCGTGGGCTGGGAGCGGCACCCGCCCGGTCCCGCAGCTCCCGGGGCCACCGGAGCCACCCCCAGCATCACCTCCCGCCCCCCAGCCCTGGCCAGCTCAGCAGAGGGAGCCGCTGCGAGCAACGCTGCCCTGATCTGAAATCATTCTAATCATCGCCTTATTATTATTTCATAGTTGAAAGAAAAAAAAAACCAACCAAGAGAAAAGGTCCACTCCGTGCCTCAAACTCCCCATTAATTCAGCGGGGGAGGAACATCACAGGAGAGGCTGATTAAGGTCCCTTTATTAAACAGTCTTTAAAGTTGCCCTTAATCTTTCAGATTTGTTGCTATGATAAAAAAACCTCGACAACAACAACAAAATAGCCACCACGAATGGAGGCTGGAAATATTTTGCTTTTCGTTGTCCTTTCTCTGCCCTTTTCTTCCCTTCTTGTTTTACTGCGGAGACAAACAGAAGGAAAAAAAGGGGGGAGGGGGAGAAACGGGGATAGAAAAAGATTTAAGGGAAAAAAAATAATCCCTGCTGATGCTGAATGTCAAATATTAAGATTTTTCTCTCTCTCCCCCCTCTTTCAGCAATATCCTTATTAAAGAATAAGCCCCCAAACCACCAGTGAGACTAGCTGAGATGACAAGGCTTCCCCATCCCCTTTTCTGTGTTAGGATTTGATCCCTGAAGCCAGGGCAGGTGGGATGGAGGGCAGGTACCTCAAGCCCATCGTGGCTTCCCCTTTATGGCACAGGGAGAGGTGTCCAGCCGGTGGCAAAAGGATTTTAGCAATTACCTTGATTAGTTTTATTCCTTTCCCTATAAACCCCGTGGCCAGCTGGGCTCCCAGCACCTCACACCTGCTATAACACAGAGGAAAAAAAACTGTGGTTTGATAAAAGCCATGAGGTTTGGGGGTTTTTCTGGGGGGTGCCTGTTTCCAGTGCCTGCCCTCGGGAGCAGGAACACCCCGTGCTTCCACAAAAGGAAGGAAATCCCCACAAAAAAAACAAAGCCTTTTCCACGGAGGTGGGGAGCCTTCAGGAGTTCCTAGCCTTGTCTGGCACCCTCCTCCCCTCTCTGGCATTTCAATTCCACGGGACCCCGTGTCGCCACAGGTTTCTTCCTTTCTCACCACTGGGAATTTCCACCTTTTCTTCTCTGGACGGAGCCCGTGTTCCCACACCACCAAGCTTCTCTTTCCTCCCTTTGTCCTCTGGCACACACTTTCCTGGCCCTGTGCACCAAACTAAACTCCCAGGTGGCCCCAACTCCCAGAAGCATCCTTTTTGTCTCAGCATGGGTACTGGAGGTGCCCGGGCTGGAAATGCCCCAATTTTGGGGGTCTGTGTAGGTGGGACTCCACCTGGAAACATCCCTGCTGATGCTGTCCCCTGTGTCCAGCACGCCAACAAGGCAACACTTCCTCCCACACCTTCCTCTCCCTCTGCTGGTGCCACAAGACCCCAAGGTATTGATAAAAATTGACCTTAAAACCACACAGTACTGACAAGTAAAATACAGTTCGGGATGTCAAATTCGGTGACAGACACACTGAGCAGAAGTGCAGCACGGCCCCGGTGGGTGCAGGACGTGCCAGGCACAGCAGTGGGATGGCTCCCGCAGGACTCAGAGGCAGCTCCGAGGGGTGTGCAGCCAGCAAAGGCACCCGAGGTGGCCCACAAAGCCCTCAAGGGATCACCCGTGCTGGACGTCACGGAAAAAGCAGGAGAAAAGCCCGGTGCCCACCAGCTCGTACTCTTCCCCTCGCTGTCCCGCAGCGGCTGCATTTCCATCAGCGATTCGCACTAATGCGGCAAGCACGGCCGTGCTGCGGGTAACCGGAGTCACGGAGCGACCTGGGCTCCGGGAGAGACCCGGGCTCCGGGAGAGACCCGGGAGAGCTCCGGGACAGCGAGGGGAGAGACCCGGGAGAGCTCCGGGAGAGATCCGGGACAGCTCCGGGAGAGACCCGGGAGAGACCCGGGACAGCTCCGGGAGAGCTCCGGGAGAGCCCCGGGACAGCTCCGGGAGAGCCCCGGGATTGCTCCGGGACAGCCCCGGACAGCTCCGGGAGAGCCCCGGGACAGCCCCGGGACAGCTCCGGGAGAGCCCCGGGATTGCTCCGGGACAGCCCCGGGACAGCTCCGGGAGAGCCCCGGGACAGCCCCGGGACAGCTCCGGGACAGCCCCGGGATTGCTCCGGGACAGCTCCGGGACAGCCCCGGCACAGCTCCGGGAGGGGCCGGGTCGGAGCGGGTCCCGGCTCCGCAGCCCCGGCCGGACACGGGCACGCAGCTCGGCTCCGATTCAGTCCTGCCCGGAACCCGCTCCCTGAATGGCCTCTGCCCTGCCCTGCCCTGCAGCCTGGATCTGCCCCTAGGATTGCTGAGCCCCCGCAGCGATGGATCCTGAGGATTTCGCTTGGACTGGCTGCTGGCAATGCCACGGCACCGTGACTTCTCACCACTGCTGCCAGCCGGGGCTGGTGAGGATTGGGTTGAATCCCAGTTCAACCCAAACGTGTACAAGCACTTGAAAACCCCCAAATCCTCCCCAGACGTTTTCTGAAGGCAGAAAAAAAAGTGTTGCCCCATCCCAGCCCTGGGACAGGCAGACAGGAGGGAAGAGCCAGCTGTCACTGACTAGGGGACACTGGGCTCTAAGGCTAAGCCCCGTGCCTGGCTCTGCTTCCCGGCATTCCCAAAGCACCCACGGAGAGCTCTGCCCAGGGCTTGGCCTCAGGAAGCCCCCGAAGCCCTGTGCTGCACCTCCCAAATTCACCCTGTCCCTGCTCAGGGACATGTCTGGCATTCAGCCAAGCTGGGGGTGCTCAGCCTGGAGAAGGAAAGGCTCCAGGGAGACCTCAGAGCCCCTTCCAGTGCCTGAAAGGGCTCCAGGAGAGCTGGAGAGGCGCTTTGGAGAAGGGCATGAAGGGCATGGAGGGCCAGGATACTGCCAGAGGGCAGGGCTGGGTGGGATATTGGGAAGGAATTCTTCCCTGTGAGAGTAGAGGAGACCCTGGCACAGGTGCCCAGAGCAGCTGTGGCTGCCCCTGGATCCCTGGAAGTGTCCCAGGCCAGGCTGGATGGGGCTTGGAGCATCCTGGGATAGTGGCAGGGGAGCTGGAAAATCCCTTGACGGTCCCTTCCAATCCAAACAATTCCATGCTTCCATGATGTCCACCAAATAGGCAACACATCCAACCTCCTGCAAGCCCAGTTAAAACTGAAAAAAACCCCACAAATGCTCCTTTGAAACCCAAACAGCTCCATCCCAAGGAGATGAGACCCCAGACCCCACAGCAGGGGTCCCTCTCACACGCCTGACATCCAGGCTGGGAGGTGTAAGGAACATCCATGCTTCCAGGAAAATGCACTGCAGCCCCCTTCCTGCCAGTCCACAGGGACCCATTCCACTAACACTGTGTCCATTCAGCCTGATATATAAATTACTAATGTAAATTAATGGATAATTGAAGCCCTTTAGTCCTAAATATTTAAATTATTTAACAGGCAATTAAGAGCGAAGGAGAAAGAAAAGAGGAAAAGGGGCCTTAACCCCAACAGGCAGAAAAAAAATATAAATGAAGTGTGAGGAGAGCAGAAAGAGCTGAACATACACATTTTGAAGCGAAGCTGCCAGGTTCATTTTGTTTGAGCCAGGCTGGTGTCACAGTGGATGCCCCCAGATCCAGAGGGACAGGGAGAGGAGCATCTACCCAACAACCCCACCGAGCAGGACACATTCTGATCCACATCTTTTCCAGAGAGAAAAGCTCCATGGCTTTGTTTGTAACAGCTCTTGGATATAGTGGTTACCAGAACTTCCTGGCATGCTAAACCAATACTTTTAGATAACTTTTTTCATCTTCCCTACCCCTAAGCTGACAGTATTCCCTTTTGTAACACCATTCTTGACTCTTTTTTAAACCTGATTCAAGTGCGAACACATTTCTTTCACGTGTCTTCACTTTCTTTTTTCTTTCTCAGGTGGCCTACATGGCTGTTTCACTCTGTGCATCCCACCCCCTCCCTCTCCAAACACCCTCAGCGAGGCACAGTGCTCACAACTCCTCACAAAGGCAATCCAGCAGGATGCTAGCTGTCAGCAGTGCAACCTCAGGTATTCTGCAGAACCCTCCTGACGATACAGCGACAGGTCGGGGCTGAGAAACGTGCTGTTTCCTCCTCCAGCCTCCATCCCAAGCTGGCCAGGGATGTTCCCAGAGCTGCCCTGGGAGCTGGAAGAGGTCACAAGGAAAAGAGAAGACGTCACGTGGGAAAAGCAGGATTTTAACAAAAGCAGCGCGTGAGCCTGCGTGCCCAGGGACGGCACCGAGGGCAGGGGGGGACCGAGACAATAGTGAATAGACTCCAGATTATATCCTGAACTCGCAGCCCCTTGGGAACGGGGTTATAAAAACCCTTTCTGTTTTGTTTGTGGTCCAAAACAAACAAGTACATAAAAAGCTGAATGTGGAGAAGCCAGACAGGAAGTGAGTAACATCTGGGAAACATCTGGGCCTGGCCGTGCTGCCGGCACAGCTCCGGGTACCTGCTCCCGCAGTCCCCAGCCAGGGGAGGTCCCCAAAAGGGGAAAATGGGTGCCCCAAGCATCCAAGACACCCTGGCACAGGGCTCTGAGCGTCCCCTGAGCACCACAGGAACCCTCGAGAAGGGCTCTGAGCGTTAACAGTGCCCTAAACAGTGCGAGACTGATCCAGGGTTCTGAACATTGCAGGGCACCCTCCCAAAAAGGGCTCTGAGCATCTCAGGACACCCCCTGAGCACTGCAGAACATCCCTTGAATAGGGCTTTGGGCATAAAGGATGCCCTGAGCAGTGCAGGGTACCCTGGTCCAGGGCTCTGAGCACCACAGGCCAGCCCTGAGAAAGGTTCTGGGCAGTAAAGGATGCCCTGAGAATTTCAGGGCTCTCTGGTCCAGGGCTCTGAGCACTGTAGGAGGAAGGCAGGCTGGCCAGCTGGCATTGTTTCCCAGCTCTAGGAGATGCCCCACATCCTTCTCCACAGGACAGAGGAGGTGCTGCCGAGCAGTCAGAGGGGCTGGAGGTATTTTCTTCCTTCTGGTTCTCATCTCCTGCTCTTCCTCCTCCCAAAGCCCTGTGGAAGAGCCTCCCAGCACTGCCCCATGCACAGGCCTGGGAAGCCTGGGGAGGCTGCAGGGCCTGATGCTTGGGAAGGCTCCAGCGGGGCTGCAGGGAGGAGAGCTGGCTCGGCAGGATCACCGGGGAATTCCCCCGTGGCTGCCAGCCGGAGCTGCCAGCCCGAGCTCCAGCCCTCCTCTTCTCCTCTTCCCTCTGCACCGCCCACGGCCAGCGGGGTGCTCTAGGGGCAAGCAAAGGGGGTGGCAAGAGACCCCCCAGAGCTCCTAGATAGCAAGGGAAGGTGTAAGGAATGAGCAGCGATGCTCAGGAGCGGTCTGGGTCACAGCAGCAATCACTTCTGTCTCACTTCTGCCTCCCCCTAGCTGCACTTCCAGTCAGGAAATGTAAACGGCCACACTCAGACACCTGGAGCAACTCCGCTGATCCTTCACTGCTGCACCAAACTGCTGGCAAGCCAGCTTCCCGCAGCTCCTGGGAGAGGCTGGGATCCCCCCAGCCCACCAGACAGCCCCAAAGCACCCTCAGCTCTCCCCAGAACGTCTCCTCAGCATTTCCTCTGCCGTTCGCCCTGGCAGAGCCCAGGATCAGCACTGGGGTATTCCAGGGAGGAGGAGGATTAAAGCTGGTCCAAGGCTGGACCATGCTGGAGAGGGAGCAGCAGCTGGCTGCACAACATCTGGCCCTGCTGCTCATTTATTCCCCAGTGTGTGCCCGTGTGACTGCTGAGGGCCACCAAGGACACTGCTGGTGGCCCAGGCATCCCAGGAGGACAGGAAGGACAAGGACATGCTGTTTGGGGTGTGCTGGCAGCTTGCCTGAACGTGGAGCATCTCCCCTTGGAAGAGGCCAGACACGATGCAGGGGCCTTGGGGAGCGAAGGGAAGCACTAGGGATGAGGATGGGAGAAAAACAGGGAGGAAAGAAAATAATCACAGAACGGTTTGGCTTGGAAGGGATCTTAAAGATCATCTCATTCCAGCCCCTTGCCAAGGGCAGGGACACCTGCCACTGAAATACCAGAGGAGGAAGGACAGTGTTTGGAAAGGGAAACAAGCAAGGCACATTAAAGGAAAAAAATTATCCAGCAGGCTGGCAAGGTTAAAAAAGCAAAAACATTGGGACACGGAAGGATAGGGAGACCTAATTAAAGAAGCCTCACCCAGAACACGCCACCAGCAAAAAGCATCTGATGTGTCAGGGACAGAGAGTGTCCCATGCCGTGTCACTGCACACCCTGCAGCCAAGGGCACAGCTCCCAACCCCTGAGCCACTGCAGCACAAGGGTGAGCGTTTTGCCTCCTCAGTTCTGCTCATTTCTGCACCAGCTGATGCCCACCTGCCCTTTTTTTGTGCTGTTATTCAAAACCAGCTACATTAGAAAGCTCCAGCCTAAGGAGCTGCCCAGAGGAGTCAGACCCCACTGCAGGACGAACCCATCCCCATCTCTGCAGCTAAATCTGGCCCAGCCCAGGGGCAGACGGGCTCCTGGAGGTGTCTGAACACATCCAGGCTGAGGGGAGAGGAGGGTGATGCACAGGAACCCACCCCAGCCAGGCAGCCTGTTCCCACCATCCCTGCACGTGCTTTTTCTTTCAGATTCCCAGCCTAAATAAGGCTTTGGGGAGGAAATTAATGAAAAGCAAAGCTGATTACAAAGAACAATACAATGACTCAATCTGTTTCTTTTACCTCAATTGTATAAAGCTTTTACATTTATGAAGGTTTCTCTCAGAACACAATGAAACAGCCCTCTGAGGGAAGCAGTAATGGCCCTGGAGACTTTTTGAGCAAGACTGGACAAAACACCGCCGGAACAATCCCAAAAGAAGGACCAGATGATCTAACAGGTCTTTTGCATCTTTAATTCCTCACCCTTTTCTCTCTCCTCCCGGTTCAGGCGCGGGGGTTTTTAGCTGCTGCTAATGAGATGTTAATGCGGGAGCGGCTGGTGTAGGAGAAACATCGGGGCCCTAAATTACAACCAGATCACAGGGATGGGGGTCCTTATTCTCAGCGTGGAAAATCTCCCCCTGGAAGCAAAACAGGCCCTAAAACGTTGGTATCCTCTCCACACCGGGATGGATTGCTCCTGCAGCCACCAGCAGCTCCCTGGCACTCAAGGGTCACGTTTGTGATGTCCCCACATCCAGCCTCTTCACCAGTGCATGGCAAGGATCTCCAAAGTCGTTTTGCCTATCCAGGAACAAAGGGAAAACCCCACCAGCACAACAAGTCACCAAACCAACCTGAGTTTGGCTCAGTCCTAATAGCAACCAGCTCTCCCGGCTGCCCCTGGGCAGAGCATCTCCAGGAGAATCCAACGGGATGCTCTCCCCACCTCCTCCTGCTCCTCCCTGCTGTTTGCTGGGCTCTTTGGATCATCTTGAACACCTGTCTCAGCGAGCTGCAAGGAGCTGAGCCGAGCTGTTTGTGCTGAGATCAATGAGGTGACGCAGAGGTAGAAGGCTGAGCCCCTGCCCCTGGCGCCCAGCCTCACCAGGGGACAGTCACCGAGGCTGTCACCGCCACCACAACCCTAAACAGAATCATTTCAGTCGGAAAAGACCTCCAAGACCATCGAGTCCAACCTGTGACACGTCCTCACCTTGTCACCCAGAGCAGAGCACCGAGCGCCACGTCCAGGCGTTCCTTGGACACCTCCAGGGATGGGGACTCCAGCACCCAACGGAGCTCGCAGAGTTCTCCCAGCTGCACGTTGCCCTCCTCCTTTCCCTGCTGGCTTTGAGGAAGGTACAGCCTGCCCGAGCAGCCTACCACACACTGTCCCCCTTGAACATGCCATTTTGCCCCAAAGTTCAGCAGCTCAGGCTGTCTGGGTTCCGCAGGAGCCTTTGCAGACCCTTTTACCCTAAAGTTCAGGAGCTCAAACCGCCTGGGTTCTGTAACAAACCTGCGGCTTGATAAAACCCATTTTGAAGACATTAGCACTCATTTCTCCTAAAGACCCTCACCCACCGAGTTGTTTGTAGAGACAACAGCACCCATCTTTCCAATCCTGCTCCACTGGAGCACCTTCATACCTCCAGGTCCACATGGGAGACCAAGAACGGATGGGGAGCCTCAAATCCACAGCGGTGGGATGTTCCTGCCCTCCTTAGTGGGGTCAGAGCCCCACCACCAGCACCCCTATGGGCAGTGGCCTCCCTCCCTCCCTCCCTCCAGCCCCAGTTCCTAAACCCAGCCAGGACAGGAACAAAAGCCCCTGCTCAGAGACACATTTACGACGCTCCAAGAGGGAGCCCGCTGACAGCTTAACGAGCTTTTTGTTTTTCAAGTAGTGGTTTGATATTTACGACCTGAAAGGGAAAGATGCAAGCAGGCAGGGACGATCCGGGGCTATCTGCTCCTTCTGCTCCTGACCCGATGCCGTCCAGCCCACGCCCAAGCCATTCCGGAAAGCCATAAAAAACGATTGCGTTTCAGCTCTTCCCCCCTCCCTCTTTCTCTCTGCCCTGCACTAAAACCAAAAAGCACCTTTTTTGGTGGTGCTCACTTCTTGTTAATGTTCACCCCAAGGAAAAGCATCAAACATTAAAGCAGGAAGCTTCGGAGAGCTCACACTGGAAACCAGAGGCCCCATATGCTGTGGAGTATCCCAGTGGATGCAAGATCCCACCAGTTCATCCCCAAGGCCTGGCTCTTTAATGGCTGGGAAGGAAGGAGAAGGCCAGAAGCTGGGTTTTTTACGAGCACGAGGGATCACATTCCTGGGATATCAGCCCAGAGTTACACTTAGAGGAAGAAAAAAAACTTAAGGGAAAAAACCCAAACCCCAGCACCCTTCCCCAGGATGCTGCACTGTTATTTATAAGCTTAAGAGTGAAAAGAGAGGGCAAAACACCCTGGTTTTGTTGGTTTGTTTGGTTTTTCTTCCCCCAGCATTAGCACAGCAGAGAAATGCCTTTGGGCTCCAAGAGCATTCCAGCCACCAGCAGGAAGATAAGGCTCTTCCTTCGCCTCCAGATTCCTTGGCAGAGAGGAGACACATGGCGTTTAATTGCACACAGAGATGCCACAGCCCTGACACCAGCATGATAAGAGCTTTTGTCCCGTGGAGGGCTCACCCAGCTGATAAAGACCCTGCCTTGAGCTCCTAAAACCCAAAGGGTTTAAGAAGAGTTGCAAGGGACTGGTGGGGAACGGGAGAGGCCCAGATGTGCAGTGCAACATCTGGAAGGGGAAGGGAGCCGTGTGCCACGGCAGTGTCCCACGGACACTGTGCCTGCTGCAGGTGACGTTGGACACACACGTCCCCCCTCCCAGGGGAGGAGAGCACCCTCGTGTGCTTGGTGGTGACAAATTGTGCCCAAATGCTGGGACTCGATGACCTCTGATGGCTTTCCCAGCCTGCAGCGCTGTGTCCAGCTCTGGGGCCTCCAGCACAAGGAAGACTTGGAGCTGCTGGAGCGAGTCCAGAGGCCACAGAGCTGCTCCGAGGGCTGGAGAGCCCCTGTATGAGGTTCACCTGGAGAAGAGAAGGCTCCAGGGAGAGCTCAGAGCCCCTTCCAGTGTCTAAAGGGGCCCCAAGAGAGCTGGAGAGAGATTTTGGACAGGGGCATGGAGGAACAGGACAAAGGGGAATGGCTTCCACTGCCAGAGAGCAGGGTTAGATTGGCTATTAGGGAGAAATGCTTCCCTGTAGGGTGGGCAGGCCCTGGCATAGGGTGCCCAGAGAAGCTGTGGCTGCCCCTGGATCCCTGAAGTGTCCCAGGGCAGGCTGGATAGGGAAAGGTGCCCCTGCCCATGACCTTTGAGCTTTAAGATCCCTCCTTACCCAAACCATTCAGTGATTCTATGACCCCAGACCCAGCTGCTGAGCTTGGGACATCTTTCCCTCATCCCTCTCCAACACAAGCCCAGCCGGGCAGCAGTGAGTGAGGCCCCAGCAGCCCTGGGCGCACAGGCAAAAAAAAAAAAAAGCCAAAACGAAGAAAGCCTTTAAAGTGGGATTGTGCCTAAGTGCAGCGGGGCTGCCCAGAGCAGGGCAGCCCCCTCCCCTCCCCACTTATCGCTGCCCGGGGCTCTGCCCGGCGCCTGCCGATAATCAGGGAGCGCATTGAAAGCCCGGCGCCAGACTGGATCCTTATCTCCTCCCGAGCAGGAATGCGGCATGGGGGCTGCCCCGGCTGCAGCTCCAGGACCAGCAGCAGCAGCAGCAGCAGGAGGAGGGGAAGGAAGAACCCCCTGCCCCGGCCCCACAGCGAGCAGGAGCCGGGAGGGCCGGGGGGACCCCAGGGGTGCGCAGGGCTCGGTGCCCAGCCCCGGCTCCCGGCACGGCCGCAGGGGTCGGAAGCACCCCCGCCTTGCGCAAGGGCCGGTAATTATCCCCGGGATAATGACTCTGCTTCATTTCCCCACCGAGTCAGAGCCGGGGTGCGCGGAGCCCGGCTGGGAATGCCCGCGGCCTGAGCCGGGGGACGCGAGGCGACAGCCGGGAGAGCCCGGTCCCACCCCGGCTGGCAGCCAGCCCTCCCTCCCTCCCTCCCGAAAAGACGCAGGCTGAGAGCCGTGAGCCGTTCCCAAACCAGCCCCAGCCCTCCAGGGCTCAGCTGGGGACCCTCGCAGTGCCTCCCGCGGGACGGGACCGCAGAGCCTTCCTCCCCGGCGAGGAGGGCGGCGGGCTCCGCTCAGCCCCGGCTCAGGAGCTGCCCGGGGCCGATCCCCATCCCTGACAGGACCGACAGGAACTTCCAGCCGCCCAACAGCAGCGGCGAGGCGGAGAGGAGGCGAGAAGAACCAAGCTGCTGCTGCCAGGTGGGACAGGAGCCACGGCTCCAGCCCGGCGCTCGCTCCGCTCCCCCCGGCACGAGGGCTGCCCGCTCGTAACACCCAAAAAGAGCTGCGAGAGCTTATTTCCACAACTGGGAACGCAGAGCTTTGCCCTCGGTGGCTGGAAAGCATCGCAGCAGCAGCAGCCACGGTGAATCCGTGCCGTGGGTACGCGGACAGGACAGCAACCCCCGGCTCCATCTCTGCCGGAGGCAGCCACTCGAGGAAGGACTCCCGATGCCATCGGAGCCCCAGGGAATTCGCAGCCAATTAAAGGGATGTTTTAAAAAATCATAATAAGGGGCTAATGAAGTTTAGAAGCTGCCGACAGCAGCCATATGCCCCAAATATGCTGGGTACAGTCGGTGCCTAGGTAATGCAACTGCAGGTATCAGCTCGCCTAATTAGCTACCAGAAGAAAGTCTAATTTAAAACAAAGCTCTTATTTTATTTATTTGCTGACAGCAGCAGAGCAATTCCCTCCAGCATGAAGTGAAAGCAAACACACTGCCCTCAAAATAAACCACCACGGGCTTTTTAATTTTATCCTCCAACAAGTGTTCCCTGGTTATTCCTTGGCAAGGGAGGGGCAGGGGGGAGGGAGGAAAAAAAACCCCAAACAACAACAACAAAAACCCAACCTGCAGTTCCATTAGCATTACAGAGGACTTGCAAAGACAGCTCCCCACTTGTCACCTCCCTGCCACGGAAAACAGCAAGCACTGGAACTCCTCTGCTGTGCCTGGAAAACTGCCTGTAATAAAATATCCCTGAGGAAATGTGTCCCCCCTCTCCTACCCTCACCTGGGGGGAGGAAGGAGCTCGGTACATTCTCCCTGAGATGCCCAGGCTGGTGTCTGGCTCCAGACCCACTGCTGAGAGGTGTAGATCTCCCGCACCAGCCCAGACTCCTGACCCTTCCCATCCCCTCTTCTTCTTCACCTCCGGATGCATCCAGAAGCAAATGTGTGGAGGGGAAAGGGAAACCCTAGAAGCGCAGAGAGAGTGCAGGGCCACTGTGATTTTATTTAGTATCTTTATTTATTGAAGTGCTTTAAATAGATATGGATTGACTCTCCCGGCTCTGGCCATTACAGCTTGAAAGGGGAGCTGCAGGCAGCTCCTGCATAAATGCACATGATGCTCCTTCCATGGATGCTCAGCATCCCACTGCACATGGGACCTCCTCCTCCTGCCTTCCAAACCTCACCTGGTGCCTCTGCACCCCCTCCTCTTGTAAAGCAGCATGTCCTGGTGCCTCCACTGCTCCACATCCACCTCAGACCCTCTTCACCACCTCACTCAATCACCTCCACAGCCAAAATCGAGCCACCAGCTCCACCCAGCCAAACCCCTCACCTTGTCACCTTCCCCACACGGTCCGAGCCCATCCGAGTAATCAGGGATTCATTCTTTCCTACCAGCACGTCCTGCCAGCCATCTATGGACTGATGAAAGCAGGAAGAGGCATTGCAAGCCCTTACAGACAACACTGGCTGGGCCCTGCATTTTTCTTCCCACTGATTAAAGTAATAATGCTCAGTTAAGGAGTAAGTAAAAAATCACAGCATTTTTGGGCAGCTGGGAAAGAGGAGGAAAATCTATTGCAGTGGCCCTGAACAAGCGCTTCCCCAGGGCTTCGAGGCAGAAAACTTATCAGACACTGCTCTGATAACGTATTCAGGCTGAGCCATTAGTCTTGGGCATAAAAAAGGTGTAATAAAAGGTGCCCCCAGCTGCAAACTGAGTGAGGAGGGGGAAATGGGGTTAAAAACCCACAGAGGCTAGGGACTAGCAGCAGCTCTGGGGCTCAGTGGTGTCCCCAGCACACACTCGTGAGGGGACAATGCTGACAGTGGGCACCCACCTCCTGCCACACAGGTGTCCAGGGACAGTTTGTCTCCTGCGTGTTTAAAGCTGCAGAGAAGTGGGAAAATCAGCATCCATAGCACCACGAGGCTGGTGAAAGATTTCCCCAGGGCCAGCATCCTCAATAACGTATTTTCTCAGTCTGGCCTCATCTGGCTCCCCTGTTATGTCCCAGTCCCATCACCCATCTTACAACACCTTTCCCTCCACAAACACAGCTCCTTTTCTTCCCTGTAACTCCAAACCAACTCTTTGTCCCGGGCACAAAGAGCTGTGAGGTTCTGCTGTGGGTTTCTCTCTGCACTGCTTTCCCATCCGGCTTCTCTGGGAATGCCAGAGCACAAAGCAAGCCAACTGTGACCTGTAGCTACTTAAAAAAACTATTTCCACTGGAGTTTTCTCCACACCTCCTGAAATGATGGAGGTGACAACACAGCCTCAGAGGGGTCCCCTTTCTCCTCAGCAATCACTTGCTCTCTGCTCACCTCTCAAATCCCACACACATCACCCAATCTGGGGAAGCCAAGCAACACAAAATAAACTGGAAACATCCCCCATCCTGCTTCCATCCTTCCTTCCTTAAGATGGTCAGGTTAGTTATTCTTGAGGGAAAAAAGATTAAATCCATGTTTTGGTGCCTTAGCCCCCCTCAGAGGTGGATGGGAAGCCCATGGCATGAGCAGGTAGCAACCACACAGGTGCTTTTGTGAGTTCCTATTCCAGTGCCTCAGGCTCAGCCTCCCAAACACACCCCAGGCTCCAGCCCAACTACCCCCATTCCTAGGGCTGGTGACCCGAAAACCAACAGCTCACCAGCTCCACTGCTGTCCCCACAGATGTTGAAGGCCACCACCTTCCCCAAAGGTGGCCAGAGACAAGGTCCACCCACAGCTGGGCACCTGATCCCAGCATCATCCAGCCCAAGCCATTGCTTCCTCCCTCCTTCCCTCCCTCCAAGGCTGGTTTTCCAGGCAAAACAAGGATGGGAATTACTCAGGCAGCATGTGACATGACCACCAGAAGGAGGGCATTGCATTACTGGAGCTAAAACTGGATCCTGGTTTTCTATTGTCTATTCTTTTGTAGTGATGGGAAGAAAGAGCTGCTGCTCTGTAATCAGGCCTCTTCAGGCTGCTTCCCTGCTTTTAGGGCCAAGCAGGATAATGCCACGTTGCTTTCATGTGGCAAGAGAAGCTTATAAACAACACTATTACACTGCTGCACCGCCGAAATTAAAGCCCTGCTCTGAGCCTCAGTCCCTCCCACAGGCAGCCTGCTTTGCCTCCGACTTAATTTCTTCTCCCAAAGCCTGCAGTACAGGGAACAAACTGAATCTGGTCCTGAATAAGCACTGGTGAAATTCAGTGTCTCCCAAAACGATGTGCATTACCTATTTCTGAAAAGAAGAGTAATTCCTTCCAGCTTTCGCTCATGTGCTCTCAGCAAACACTCGTTTCTTGTTTTCCCACATGGCAGAGCAGCTCCAGGTCACAGTTCACCCCAAAAGTGAATGAAAGTCTTCTCTTCACTGATGCATCTTCACAGCTTTATTGCTGTATCTTTTGGTCCAAAGTGACTGAGATTTACCCCACCCCACATCCCATGAAAATTCAGATTCTGAGCTCACCCATACACATCGAGCCTAAAACCTCCAGAGTGGATTCACTCAGCCAGAAATGATCTCAGCTGTGAAAAATCACAAGGGGCAGTCACTTTCTCAGCAGTCTCAAAATAGAGGTTGTTTTTCTTTTTTTTTTTTTTAAATTAAAAGAGATGCCATCTCTCTGTGTTATCTGGAATAAACATCCTGGTGCTGGAAGAAAGCACACTTCAGCTTTCCTAGCTCCAGGTTCTCATTTCCTCCACCTCCTCCTGGTTTTCCAAGCTTTCTCCTGCACTGCATTAAGAGGCTGTCTCTGCAAATAACGTACTTTAAAACCCAGGGGACTCTGCAATAGGATAAGAACTCCTTTCACCACCCAAGTGACCCCAGTCCTCCCTCAGGTTCAGCTCCCCTTGGATCACAGCATCTCCTGGGCAGCTGGGCTGGGACAAACCAGTGAGGCCAGAGCCAGGTTTATCCTGGCACTGCCCAAGGGACAAACACCAGCCAGATCAAACCCTGGGGAGACCCTGAGGGTCTGCAGAAGCAGTTGGAACCATCTCAGAGGAAGATGCTTTTCCCCCCACCACCTTTCCCCTTGGTGCTCCATTTTGGGAGGAGGCAGGAACTGCTGCTCCCCAAAAACATGGGAAGCCAAAGCTGCAGGATAATCCTGGCCCAGAAGTCTGTGATAACCCAAACTCCTCCAACCTTTGGACCCATGGTTGACATCAGTGCCCCACATCCAACGTGCCAAGTGATTTCTTCCAGAGCTGGAAGGAAGCTTCCCCGCCTCTCCCCGCTGACCCAGGCGTGGGATGCTCTTCTCCTGCTTCCCCTTCCATCTCCAACATCATTAGCAAAGGATCATTTCCTTCAAATTAAGGTCACCTGCCAGCAAGTGCCTTTTGCCAGGCCCTGAGAGCAGCCTTCACTCTTCCCTCACCTTGCCCAAGGTTCTTCCAGCATTCTCCTTGATCTTTCATTTATTTCCAGGTGCCCCATTCTCTGCTCATACACCATGGTCCCCTAAGCAGCAGAGCAAAGCCTCTTTTCCCATGGATCTGCTGCTCCAAATACTCTCTCCCACACAGCATTTGTGTTCCCCAATAGTAGGTGGCAACTGTTATGCTGTTGATGTTTTGGGGTTGGTTTTTCTTTTTTTTTTTTTGTGAGATATTAATAGATCCCTCTCACTGGCCGACCAGTCTAGATAAAAACTTTATTGCTAATTTCCTAATCAGACAGGCACTTAATTACGAGACATCTTCTTCTGAGTCAGAGGGAGAGGGATGCAGACATATAAACAGCACAGCAGCTAAGAAAAAAAAAAGTCTGGATTTTTTTAATTTTTTTTTTTTTAGGAAACGAAGCTAAAAAAAGAAACACCCTCTCCCTCCCCCCAAACAAACAAAAACAAATAATCCAGCAAGCCCAAAGATAAACCCATGGGGATTTTTGGTGTTTTAGGCACAGGAGCTCCTCTTGGGGCAGGGGACAAGATGGTCCAGAGGGGCTGGATCCCACGGGGGTCACGGCAGTGCCTCCCTCCCCCTGTGTCCCACATACAGCACAGTCCCCACGGGCTGCCAGCAGATGGTTTCCAAGCTGACAGGTTGCAAACAGCTCCGTGGAGCCAGCCAGAGAATCAGATATTGTCTCCATGCCTTTAGTTTGAGGAACAAAAGATATCTCCCAGCTCAAAAAGTTTGCTGGGAGACCTCAGTGCTTGTCCTGCTTTTTGGGTTTATTTTTGAAAGCACTTTCGCCCAGCTCATATTGCTCAGGTCTGATGTCGGTACAAGTCTACCAGCTGCCTGCACATAACTTTTTCCACTTTTCCTCTGACTTTGCTCTCTGTAGCTGGAAAGAGACCACAAGGACAGCCTTGGTGCAGGGCACATCACCCTTGCTTTTCCAGCGAGCTGCAGGCACTCCCTTTCTGGCAAAAATTACTTCCTTTGATTTCCTATCGAACTTGCAAACACCATGAACTGAGGACAACCCAGACAAGCTTCTTGCCAGTATCCCTGGTGTTCATTTAGAGGAACCCCAAGGCTTGCCCTGCACCCCAGTCCTAAAGACACAGGACAGCAGAGTGCCAGGCACGGGACCCAAACCATCTTTTAGGGAGGGTTTATTTTATACAATCATCCTTCAGCAGGCCACGCTGGATCCCCCCCACACCTACCGGGCTGCAAAGCCCAGCCAAGCTGCAGGATTCCGGCTCCTTTGGCTTCCCTGCTGCTTTGAGCTCTGCAACTCGACCCTCGGCGGAACATATGGTTTGCATTCTCCCCCCCAAACTTTCCACAGGCTCCTTCCCCCGCCTCCCCGTGGCACACAAACCCCAGCCCCTATTCTCTGCCAGCCAGGAATGGTGCCGGCAGCCCTTCCCATCCATCCCTCTCCGAGGCTGCAGTAAAACCCCTCGGCCGAGACTGCTAAGTGGGACAAATAAAAAGTTTTTATTTTGCTGTTCCGTGCAGGGGTCATTAACAACCCGGCTGGATCGTCCCCTTCCAGCCGGGCCATAAATACCGAGGGAAGCAGAGCCAGTGTGTCCTGGTGATGTGGAGATGGGAAGGCAGGGGGGAGCAGCACAACAAGAACTCGCTCTGCAAGGGAAGCTTTTCCTTCCTCAGCCAGCCCGGGACCACTGAGGTCCTGTTGGTTTTCCTAGCTTTTACAGATGGGGCAACTGAGAGGCATTTCAAAGGATTTTATTTAAGATTTTATTTTACCACACAATACTACTATTACTTCTAACACCAATCACCTGTATTTTTACCCCATGTAATCCTACTACAACACATCTTTCACAATTCTAATTCTCTAAAATATCTTACCTTTCTACAAAGCCATATTTTAGAACTTATTAAAACTTATTTCTAATTCAACCTCTCTCTCAACAATATCATCTCTATTCCATAACCATCCTAAGTCAACACACTTTATCTCAATGTTTACATATAAATGTACAAGACTATGTAAGCTTTCTATCAAATTTTAAAAATTCTTTACAAATCCATCTCTCACAGGATCCCACATCCAACCTCATCCCTCTGCACAAGCCAGAAACAGAATCCTTTAGGATGCAGGAATGGCAAATGGGTCCAGCAGTGCTCAGAGGATGTTCAGGGTTAAGCAGCAACTTCACCTCCTCTTTTCATCTCCCTGCACGCAAAAATCATCTTTTATTTTCCTGTTAGGCAGTTTTCATCTAATTTTCTGCTTCATCCAGCAGCCAGGCTTTTCCCTCTCAAAATGACTATGGTAGCCTAAGCCAGTGTTTGTTCAGCCAGAAGCCTGATCCAGCAGGAAGCAGCAAGTGGGATTCTTATGGCACATCACCCTGACTTACCAAAAAGCCAGGCATCACCTTCTCCCAGCCCACAGGGCTGGGTGGAGTTAAAAATCCACCCAAAGGGCCCTCGTACCCCCTTCTTCCTCCCAGTGTCCTCAAAGCACTGCACTGGAGAGGAGCCCTGGGAGGGCTGTGGGACGGATGGACGGATGGATAGATGGATGCCCCTGGCCAAAACAGCGGCGGCTGTGATGGAAACCAGAAGCCTTGTGGTCTGGGAGCCTGACAGCCTTCCCAAGGCATGCGGAGCATTGCTGGCACGCCTGCGTGTCCCACACTGAGGCAAAAAAACCCCAAATGCTCTGAATTGGTGAATTTTCAGCAGGACCAGCCAGCCCAACAGCTTCTTGGAGCCGAGCACAGCATGGATTCCTCTTAGCAGGTATTACAAAGCACACTTCAAAAAGACAGAGAAGTCATCTATTTCTGACCTGTTCTGCATTTAGGATTGGTGTTACTCAAGGTTTTAGCTGAACAGAGGAGGCCCTGCACTAACCTGTGGCTTCCCCTGCTCCTTATCCCTCAGGATCCTTCCCTGTCGGCTGCGACCCCATCTGCAAAGCCGGTGCGTGGGTTTTTCCATCCCCGGCAGGACCGGCCCCAACACGCCCCAGACTCCCGGGGTTTTGCTATAAACTACAAAGGAACCTGCCCAATTCGCCCCAGTTTGCATAACCAGTTTATCCCAAGCATTTTGTTTTAAAAGCTCACCTCTGGTTAGTCACTGCTCAGCCCAAGTAAAACCCAACCCTCTTCCCGGCTTCTGGATCTTGCTTTTCCAGCTTTGGGCACAGCCAGCATTTTTATCTTGATGTATAAATTTTAGAAATGTGAAATAAGTGCCTTGATGCCTTGTTTTATATATATACACACACATATATATCATATATATTTTATGTATATCAGGGTATCCAAAGGATCCACAAGCCAGGATAGGGATTAGCCACAAGGCTGTAAGTCCTTAAATCCAAACCTAGTCATTCACCAGTAGCAAACCATTAAGCAGAGACACACATGGAAAAAAAAAAAAAAAGAGAGAGGGAATGAAAAGGGGGAGGAAAACAGTTTTATAGCCCTTGGCAGCCCATACCCCACTTCATCACACTCAGGATCCCAGTCACTCGAGCAGCTCCAGAGCCAAATCCCCTCTCCTGTAACAAATCCCGTTAGTGCCGACGCCGGAGCGCAGAAGGAGGCTCTGACTGCAGAAAAGCAGCCAAAATGATGCGCAAGGGGAGGCAGACATCCTGCAGGAAAACTGCTTCCACAACTGAGTCAGCATCTCCTCCTATAGACTGGGGGAGGCCAGGAGGAGCTGCAGGCCTGGGGGACGCGCTTGGATGGACCTGGCAGGAGAGCCCCAAGTGCCACCTCCTCTTCCTCTCTGCAGCCCAGAGTGGCCCCAGAAATGACAGTGAAGTCAGGCGTGCATCCAGCAATGACACCACGTCACCAAGTGCTTAGCCCCAAAACACAGAGTGATGGAACCCAGAGGAGACCCCAGGGAGCAGTGTAGGGATGCCACAGCCCCAGCGAGGAGCTGGGAGCACCAGAAACAGCTTAATCCCAGCCTAATTCAGATTTCCAGCAATGCTTGACCCACTCTGTGAAGATGCCTCCCAACCAGGGCCCAGACAGCAGAAGAGACAGGACATACAAGCTTCTCCAAGATACGCTGGCAGAGAAAACCCTTCCATGAACCCCTTCTCCAGCACAGCGACCCAGACCGCTGATTACTTTTAATTGCTGTGTAATTGGACTCTGGGAGCCATGCTTTCATTTTAAGCCTGTCTCTACATTTCACATCTGTCAAAGGGGGAAAGAAAAACCTTCAGAAGTAATGCTCCAGTGCAGGAACACCGTAGCACCCTCCAACAACTGCCAAACCAGCCGTGGCAGCAGGGAGGCAAAGGCTGCACCCCCAGCCTGTTTGGGATAAACAGGGGTGGAGGGAGGTGCTGGGATCCCACACCTGGGCAGCGGCCATCCCAAAGGCAGCAGTGGCCCCAGGCCAGACCACGTCAGACAGCACGGCCACATTGCAGGATCCACCCTCTCGACCAGCACTAATTACTACCTTGGCTTGCAGGGCTCTGCAGAGCCCTCAGAGATGGCCCTCCAGGTGAGGGTGGGGAGCTGGTTGGGCTCCACGGATGAAAAGCAAGCAGCAGACCACTTTTTTTTTTTCTTTTTTTTTTCCTTCGGTTGTTTTAAATAGCAACCACTTTCTGGCTGCTGGAAAACACCCTCCCTTCTGTTCTCCAAGCCAACCCAAACAGATGGAGCCAATAACGCAGCCGGGGGACGGCGTAGGATGGTGATGGCTCGTGGGGGAGAGCAACCCCTGCTCACAGTCCACAACAAGGGGAACCAGACCCCCTCAAGGTGGCAGGGAGGCAGAGCCCATCAACCCAGTGGAAGAACTTTGCTTCATCCAGCTCCATAAAACTCTCCAAAGTCCTGGTATGAATCATGGAAGTTAAAAAACACCTCTGGGATCACCGAGTCCAACCTTTGACCAACCACCACCTTGTTGGCCGTGGGTTTCTCCTCCATACCAATCGCTCCCAGTCCTCCAGCCAGCAGTCAGGAGGAATTACAGCTTCCCAGACACCATGTGAGTGCACTGGAGGGTCAGCGAAACAAAGCCTGCACCTCGGTGCCTTCAGCCACTGCTATGGATGCCCTCACGTGTGCCCCGAACCTCACAGCCTAGAAAGCTCTGAGGACACTGCTGACAGCAATGCTGCATCCCAGGCGTGTCCCTTCTCCCAGGAATCTGTGCTGAGGAATTCCTGGGCTCTGCAACCTCCTGCCTAAGGAAAACTCCCACGCTGCACTGTGCAGCACAACCCTTTTAATAGCCTCCCGCCTCCGCAAGCCACCCGGCTGGGAAGCCTGGATTCGGCTGGAAATGTCCCGGTCCCTCCATCCTGCCACCACCCCAGGAGGTGCAGCTACACCCGGGAGCCCAGCCAAAGGTGGGCAGCCCAAACTGCTCCCTCTTTGAGTGGTGAAATGGGACCTGTAGAGGCGTTTAAATGCTGTCTATGTGGAGAGAAGGGGGCAAGCAGGGGTCACTTCCATGCCAGTGACAGCTCCCAGGGGCCAGAGGAGCCTCACAAAAGGAAAGACTCATAAACCAACGGCAGGACAAAGTCTGGGTGCAGAGAGCCTTGCTCTCACCTCAGCTGTGCCCTCACCTCCCATCATTTAAGAGCCACCATGAACAAATGCCTCCATACAGCTCTAATGGGGAGGGATGCCTGGCAGGGAGGAACATCGTGGTGCCTTCCAGGAAGGAGCACTTCCCATTTCCCATCCCGCTCTCAAACCCTCTCACAACTTTTACCTGCACAGCCTTTAGTTCCACACATCAAGCTATGTTGCAACTCATCCCTAGGACAAGACAAAGCATCCAAAAATGATGTCACATGCAGCAACATCAGCTCCAAGAGCATTTCCCCACCTCCACGGAAGCTTTTTTCCCACTCCCCACACCTCTTCCTAGCATTCTGTACCATCCCCCTGCAGGACCCTCGGCTGATGCCCCTGGAGCCCCCAAGCCCACCCATCTGCATGTCCTTGTCTCTCCTCCTCCCCACTCGAGAGGGAGGCAGATGGATCTAATACGCCTTAAACGTCTCAAAATGAGATTTTCCACGCTCTTTCAAAGAGAAACAATCCCCCAGCTCTCACACTGGGAGCAGGCTTGTGAAGGAGGGGAGCAAAGGTTATTCATGGGGTCTTTATGGAAACCACACCAGCGGGACCCCCCGGAAGCCAGAGAGATGCCGGGATGTGACTTTTGTGTCTGGCTTGACAAGGGAGTTATACTGCTTGGGCTGACAGCCTGTGCTCACATTCCAGCTGGGAAGGGATCACTTGTGGTACAAACCAGCCCTTTTCCTCCTCCTTTGTTATTCCCAAAAGATGTGGGAATAAACTGGAGAGAGAGGTGAGGGCAGCTGTGCTATATGTGTGTGTGTACATAGGTATCACACAAAATGCTTCCAAAATCCAGAGGGTCTTCTTCCTTTTCTGCAGGGACTTGCTTCCCTGGAGAAAGGGACAGCCCAGACCTTGAATGCCAGGACAGAAAAGCTCTGCTCACTTTTCTTCTTGTATAGCCAGGTAAATTATTACTTTTAAGTAATAATATAAGTAGTGAGTGTCTCAACTCACACCCGTCACCTCCCAGGGTATAAAAAATGACAACAAACAACACAACACACCAGCACTGCCTTAAACTCACACAGCAAGCAAGGCCAAAGGGGAAAAATAGCTCAAAAACATTTTATTTTTAAATGCTGGGAGACTCTGTCAGCCACATCCACCCAGATCAAGCTATGCATGGCAGACAGTGGGATGCAGCTCCTGATTTATATTTCACTTGGATGAACACAGGTGCCATGGTCACAGGCCAATTTTGGGCCTCCAGTACCACTGCCATGTCTGCCATCCCCATGCTTGTACCCCAGATGGCTTCACAGCCATTCCCAAGGCTTGGGAACTGGTAACTCCTCCTCCTCGCAGCAAGGAATTCGCTGAAAAGGGGATGTTTCACTAAACAAGTGAGATCTTGGCCATCAATCCCCAGCACAGAGGGGCTGAAACAGGAGGAGAGAAGACACCCAGGCCTCCACAGATGCTCCAGCCAGGCAGGCAAGGGAAGGGGCCTGGCAAAGCCCATGGGAAGGTTGGAAGCAGAGCTCACACACCAGACAAACACACTTTTTGACTCTCAGGCTGTAGGACACCTGAGGCTGTGCTGAGCATGGTGGTGACGTGGGGCTTACTTTGCTTCCATGCTTCTTCCCTTTCTCCAGGGAGGAGGATTGGGCTACCTGCAGAAACACAGGGAGCCAGACTTGTCACCACTGTCCCTTGACCAGGATACACCCCAACCATCACGAGTCTGGTTTAAAGCTTACAGCTTCAACACCCCCCAGTTTGGTTTAAAGCTTACAGCTTCAACACCCCCCAGTTACGCCAGTCAGGGGAAGAGGCCCAGGTGTTCCCCAAGTGTTTCCTTACAAACCTGACCCAGCTACACCACACCTGTGTGGGTCTGGGGGAGCCCTGTGAAACTGGGATCAGCCTCCCTAAGAGCAGGAGAAGCCACACAAGGCAGGAGGGAGCAGAGCAGACCTGGGCTGCGGCAGGGAGGGACTCGCAGGAGATTAAAGGCAGAGTGCAGGACACGCTGGAGCAAGTCCCGTGCTAAATAATTCCTGCTTCCCTTCCCTTTCCTCGTTTTCCAACGTGGCTTCACCCAGCCTTTCCCAGCCTGGATGGCGTTTGATCTCTGCCTTTCCCTCAGCAGAGGTGCTGAGCCCAATAAAAACAAAACAAAAAAAAGAAGGGGGGGTTGAGCCCCTTAAAAAAGAAAAAAAAAAAAAGGCAACTAGGAGAGAGATGGGAAAAAAAAATCCCCTAAAAATCCAAGCTCAGCAAACACGTGGCTGCTACCAGCCCAGCCCAGCGGTTTGGGATGGAGAACGGGCTCCGGAGGAGGAGGAGGAGGAGACGGCCGCGGCTCTTCCCCTCGCTGAGGAGCAGGTCTGGGGCTGCCAGCCCAGCGCATTCCTGTGCCGTGAGTCAGGCCTCCGAAAAACCAGGAGGCTTCGAAAAGAATACTCGCTGCAGCCTTCGGGATGCTTTGCCGGCCTTGTGGCTCTGCGGCCTGGCCCGTGTGAGGGCTTTGCTCCCCTCAGGCCCGGCCGGGACCCTCCGCAGCAGCGGCACTCCCCGCGCAGGGAGCCCAGCGAGCCCACGCTCCGGAACGGCCTCGGCAGTAAAAATGCAGGCGGCAGCCAAGCCTGCAAGGCTGCGGGGACAGCGAGAGGGAGGATTGAGGCAGAGGGAGGATTTAGGGAGTGTTAGGGAGGGTGCTGCAGCCAGCCAGGGGCCTCCAGGCTGCCCCCGAGAGAGGTCCCAGGGAGGGCGGGTATGAAACCAGACTTCAGAGCAGCTTTCTGGGCTTTTCTTGCCTCTCCCAAGCCAAAGCTCTCCAATTCCCAGCCTCAGTGCAGCCCACTGGATTTTCTCCAGCTTAATGTGAGGGGAGACATCACTCGGAAGCTGCCGGTTCACTGCTGCTGGGACACCACAAAGGCTCTGCTTTTCGGAGACACAGCTCCCACAACTCGAGCCCTGGCAGAAGGAGGGAATCCAGGGAAGGATTGCCCAGGCTCCCTGCAGCCCAAGGTGAACAGAAGGGAGTCACAGACTGGTTTGGGTTGGAAGGGACCTTAAAGTTCACCTCGTTCCAGCCCCACTGCTACGGGCAGGGACACCTTCCACTGGACCAGGACCTAATCCAAGCTGGCCCCGAACACTTCCAGGAGGGCTGAGACTCCATGTCAGCAGACACGGATCTCCCGCACAGAGCCCAGCGTCCCGAGGGCCAGGCCTGTGTCAGCTGGGTGCCACCACGCTCTGACTCACAGGCAAGGGTGGCTTGCACAATACAACTGATTACAGCAAATTACAGCCTCGCAGATTATGGAAAACCAAAATTGGAGCCAGTGGGCCTCCAATTGCCACAGAGGAGCTGATGGCAGCCATTGAGGGGCTCAGGCATCCCTCGCACCCCTGTTAATCCCCCCTTCCCACGGGTGGGATGGCAGGAAGGGGGCAGAGGGAATGGGCTGATGATTTATCTCCCCCCTCAGCCCCCCCACCTTGCTCCAGCAAATGTTTTCACTCGCATTAGCATCGCTAAAGCCAGGAAGATATAAATGAATAGGAAACAGCAGGAACCTGTGGCTTTATGGCACCAACATCTGCTATAATGAACTCCTCGGACTCCACACAGCCCCTTCCGTCCTCACCTCACAGCATTCCTGGCCTGGCACTGGCCTGCCAGCCTGGCTTTGCCCAGCAAAGCCCAGCTCAGGACTCTCCCAAAACCCCACGGGGCTGCCAGGATTATCCCACTGGGAGGGAGAAAGCTGTGGGGATGCCACTGCTAGAAATGGAAGGAAAGCAGAGCTCCTTGCAGCATCTTGGCTCACTTAACTGACTCAAAATACAGATCTGGTTTTTATATATATAATTCCTGTTAGGACAGGGATAGAAAGGGAACCAGCAACTACAGCACCCAAGGGACCCACGGGACCATACAGAGAGGAAGGACACAGCTGAACCCTCCAAGCTCCTCACAGGGTCAGCTTTTGCTTTCTAAACAGAGTAAATGCAAGCTGGATTTCCTCCCTGCCCCACACAACTACCATTTCCAAGTGATTCTGCCCCCTCTAGGGTAGTGTTTTTCCATTTCTCTCCTTTTTTTGTTGTTGTTCCAGTATTTCACTCTGCTGCTACCGAGCACTGAGAGAGAGAGGGCTCCACAACAAAGCAGCTGAAGGAGAATGAGACAAAAAACCCCCAAGCAGGTCCTTCCACACACCCCTATCCTCAAGCCTCCACTTCCAAAGGGCAGGAAATGATAGGCAACAGGTCCTGGAGCATCTTTTCCCCAGCCATCTGCTCACGATGGCAGCAGCAGGCAGGCAGCCTCCTGCCACCCATGTCCTCATGCTGCTGGGGACAGCAGTGCTGCTAACCCCCCTCCATCCCCCTGTCCCTGGGTGTTTTCCTGCTGGTGGCAGGGCAGAAGGATGGAAGGATGTTCCTTCACCAGGATGGCACCTGTCCAAAAACACCTTTGTCACCCAAGTCCCCACCTCCAGCATCACCCTCTGGATTTCAGCTGCCCTTCTACAGCCTCTGTGCAGCCCTGTGGGGAAAGACCCTCAAGCAAGCTCCAGATCCTCAGCCCAAATTGTTTTCCTACCCAGAGGAGCACACACAGGAGCAGAATGAAGCTTGGAGAGCAGCCTGGCAGGTAAAGCCCCAGGCTCAGGGACATGCTGGGAGCTGGGTTCCCCCAGCAGTGGTCCTGGGGATGGATGAGTGGATCAGATGCTTTCTGGGTTTCAAACACCCAGCCAAAACAACACTTCTACCCCCACGCTGCAAAACCCGACACAAACAACATGTACGTTCTTTGTTATTAAAAGAGAAAATTGTTTTCTGAGTGAAAACAATTCTGAGTGAAAACAATTCTGCCTCTCCCTAAAAGCCAGGCAAGGATGGGGAAGGGAGTGGATGGGCTGAGCACCCATCTCAGCGCCCTCCTCTGCATCATCACATGCCACCACTACACAACTCTCCTGGAGAAACACTAATTATAGCTCTCCAGCTAAAAACTTTATTATACACACACGTACGTATGCCAGATTAGCAGCATGCCTTGAGAGCGCTCCCCAGACTCAATCTGAGCCCGGTGGGTCAGGTTTAACTTGTTTTTTTTCTTCTTCATTCCCTCCCTCCCTCCCTCCTGCCCAGTTCTATTTCAACCCTTGCATGAACTTGGCGCACACAAAAACAAGAGGGCAGAGCCAGGCACGAACACAGTGACATCCCCCCAACTCCCCTCAGCATCCACAGAAAGCTTGGCCACGGCTAAACCCTTACCCACAGCAGCCTGGCTAATCCAGCCTGGCTGATCCAGCCTGGCTAATCCAGCCTTCCCAAAGCCCCGGTGCCGAGCCGAGCCCCTGGGCCCCTCGCTGCCCATCCCTAGGGCACTGCTGCCAGGCAAGCAGGAGCACACCAGTTGCCAGCTCTCAAACCTCTCCCTTCCCACCGAGGGAGAGTTTCTTCTGGCTGGAGGACGCTGCTGCAGCAACATCCAGGCCCCTGGATAAGTCAATAGTGCCATTCCTGTTTCCCATTTGCCGAAATACACTGGATCTTTGTGCGGCGGAGGCGGAAAAAATATTAATCTAATTAGACTCCCTCCCTAAAATTCCTCGTCACCTTAATTACGCTTCAGAAAAGAAGGCTTGGTTCATTTTCCTAGAAAATCAGCTTGTCAGGAGATGCTTTCAACTCCTTAACAAGACCGATCTGTGCTTCGCAATGCGTCCTCAAACCCTTGCCGGGAGCTGCGGGGAGCGACAGATCCCGAATTCCCGCCGGGATAACGACCTTGCCCAACACGGTTATGGTCTCTCCCAGCCTCCAAAAAGCCATCAAACTTTATAGGGCTGCCCTCCTGAGCTCTACGCTAGAGCACATCTTTTTACACGCGGAGAATAAACGCGGGCGGCTCTGCTTTGCCACCGCCGGAGGATGACAAAGGACAAAGTCCTGAGGTGCTGAGGATGTCCGTGAGTTGTGGAGTGGGTGTAGGGGGGGTGGAATATACAGCGGGAAGGCTGAGTTTGATCACCGGAGTCCTAACGAGAGAGGGCAGCAGGAGAGATGTGCCTCTGTTTCTTGTCTGTGGCAGGGATTGCTAACGGAAGGGCTGGATTTAAGTGCATCTCAATCACAAGATTGGGCTGCGCACAGGAAACTTTGAACAGCCATAGGAAAACACCACTCGGCTGCCCGGCCGTCAATCGCTCAGCTTATAAAAATGCAGATTTAACAATAATCATTAAAAAAAAAAAAAAAAAAA
>VWZV01015131.1:1494038-1538205 GCA_013397155.1 Irena cyanogastra
GCCCTGCCGTGAGCTGCGCCCGGGCTCAGCCGCGCCCCGCCCCGCCCCGCCCCGCCCGGCCCGGGATGCGCGGGTCCAGCCCAGGCGGCCCGGGGGATGGAGGGGGAGCCGCTGTGCAGCGGGGCCGGCGGGCACCAGGGGGAGCCGCGCGACGCCGGCGGAGCGAACCCCCCGCGGAAATTCTGTAAGGTGAAAGCGGCGTCCTGCCGCGCTCTTGTCACAGCACCGCGAACGGGCTGGGGTGGAAGGGACTGCAGGACCAGCTCCTTCCATGGGCAGCGACACCTTCCTCCAAGCCCCGGCCAGCCCGCAGCTTCTCTGGGCACCCTATGCCAGGGCCCCACCACCCTCACACGGAACAATTCCTTTGTAATATCCCCATCTAACCCTGCCCTGCTTCAGTTTGAAGCCATTCCCCTCTGTCCTATTACTACATGCTCTTTTAAAAAGTCTCTCTCCATCTTTCCTGTACCCCTCCTCTCACTTCCCCCCCCCCCCACACAAAAAGGTCATTAAAATCCAGGCTGCAGGATGTACCTGCAGGAGCATAAAGATAACAGATGCAGACGCACACAAGTAATAAAAGATAAAATTCACACACTGAGGGAGGTATCCTGCAACTGCTTCTTGATATGTGGCCTTTTGGGTTTAAAGGGGGCTAATAAAAAGGATGGAGAGTGACTTTTTACTGGGGCAGATAGTACAAGGATGGGGGGAATGGTGATCAGCTGAAAGAGGAGAGATTTAGAGGAGATGTTAGAAGAAATTTTTTCCCTGTGAGGGTGAGGAGGCCCTGGCACAGGATGCCCAGAGGAGTTGTGGCTGCCCCTGCATCCCTGGAAGTCCCCAAGGCCAGGCTGGACAGGGCTCAGAGCAGCCTGGGATAGTGGAAGGTGTCCCTGCCCATGGCAGGGGCTTGGAATTTGATGATCTTTAAGGTCTCTTCCACCCTAAACCAACTCCACGATATGCCCATATCTCTGTCCTTGGAAAGAATTGTAAACAAACTCACAAGTTTGCAAGCTTTGGTGGGGCTGCAATTTTCCAGCCAGTGAGTCTCTCCTCAGAATGGGTTTAAACTCCACCTTGGCTCAGTGGAGGGAGGGGAGGACAAAAATACTCAGCAATGCTTTTTTGGAGGTGGGGAGAGCCCCAAATTCAGCAAAGCCACGTGCTGCAGCAGCAGCGTCTGTGCCATCAGAGTGCCAACAAGATCCACTCTTTTGTGCTGAGCAAGAAGGGGCTGCCATGGCTGCCTAGAAATGGTTAAAATATCATGGGAACTGCTAACTACTTTTAATTGCTGGCAGCTGCTCAGCTCCTCGGGCTAGGGCAGTAATTACAGCCTGTGCCTCGCCGCCAGCCCGGTGCAGCCAGGGCCGTGGGTTTGGCGCCGGAGCTCTCCAGGCCCCGCGAGCTGCTCCAGCCACAGGCTTGCTCCCAGGGCTCAGCCTGGTCCTCGCCTTCAGAGGGACTGCAAACCTGGCAAGATGCAGAAGCTGTTCAATCGGGGTGTTGCATTCAAGCCATCACCTCAAAAATGAAAATCCACCTTGGAGAACCTTCCAGAGCTGTCATGAGCTCTTGCCAGTTAGCCAACCTAAAACAAATGTTTGGGTGAGTTTAGCTAATGCTTCAGGTTTAGATACCATATGTTTGTCCAACATGACCCCCGAGAAACCATTTTCCACCTGTTTGGTTTGTATGTCTGGCCACTCCCAAAAGATATTCAAAAAGCTGTACCAGGCACATTTATGGGATCAATCTTTGGATTCCAGTGGATGCATGGGAACAGTGGGTTCCTCACCTTCCCAAGGCATCTTCCGAGCCCCAAGAATTAGAGATCCTTGGCTCTATGTGTATGACCTATTGTATGAAATTTAATTATACAAGGAAAGATCAATTTTTAGTTAAGGATGTTACACCCTTTCACAGTATATTTAAAAATCAGACCTGCCGCTGCCCAGGCTGCTTCTGCCACCCTCTCCCTCAGCCAGAGGCACCCCCAAAAACCAGGAAGAGCTCGTGGCACGCTGCTTGGGCCACCTGCACATCAGTGGTGGTGTAGCTGCCTTGAGTGCTACCTCGAGCATCCCACACTCGGCTGCACTTCAGCCGGTATTTACAGAGCACTAGGACGTGCCGGAAAAGGCTGAAGAGCAGGGGAAAAAAAAAAAAATCTCATTTCCAGTTGCTGTCGAGGGAGCGAAGCTGTAAGGGAAGAGCCTGGCTGGGCAGCGAGGAGAAGGGATGCACCTGATTCAAACCCAGCAGTGCTGGCATCGGGGGTAAGAGGTCTGGGAAAATAAACCGGGACAAAAAGGTGTTTTCCAGCTGGATCAGGCCAGATGGGTGCAATTTCAGAGTGCCTGCTTTGGGAAGCAGTGTGCCTTTTGTAGAAACGAGCGAGAGCGGGCGGGTTAAACTGGGCAACGTTTAAGGCAGTCTGGTATTCAAAACAGGAATTAAAGCGATGCAAATGAAGGGTTCACTTACCCCTGTTGCACAATTTGAGAAAATATGACATGACAAACTATCATTAAGGCAAAGGGCTGTTTTTCCTCCCAGGTGTTTACGTACTAGCCCTCGTTTTCCCTCTAATGGCCAGGCGTGAACGTGTCAATCAAATTCCCAGCGCGGCAGGACCGCTCCCAGCAGCCGGCCCGAGGTGTGAGGAGTTGCGCTGGGCGGGCTCCAGCCCTCGCCATCAGCCCCGGAGGGGCTGGATGCAGCCAAGGGGAAGCGGATGGCGCACGGGAAAGGCTCCCTGGCACCTGGGGTGGCTGCCATTCTGCACCAGGCCGAGGGAGGGACTGCACATCCCACCGGTGACACACGCGGCACCTGAGCAGGGACCGCGCCGGGCCGGACATTCGGGGCTCCGGCACAGCCAGGAGGAAGGGGTGCAGGAAAGCGTTAAAAAAGATGGCAATCGGATGAATAATAAACAGAGGAAACTCCCAAAGCTTAATCAGGAGGTGAGACAAAGACTCGCCTGTTTGGGATTCAAGGTCACAGCGCCCTCCAGCTCTGACCGCACCGTCATGGGAGGGGTGGGTTTCTTTTCCCACTCAAACTTTGGAGGCAGAGCAGACCTTAGGTGGGCTGAAACATCCTCTGTTGATTCCTTTCCTTTCAGACCTTGCTCCTCACTAAATATCTCAGTGATCTGGGAAGGCTAGTCTTGCTGGCACCAACTTATCAAGACATCTTATGGTACAAAAAAATTTCAATCAGTGGGAAGAAGGACAGTTTTACTTTTTTTTTTTAATAGCTTGTTCTTTCAAGCCCTCAGACATTATTTGCAGCTGTGGTTGGCTGGAAAGGCTGCAGCCAGGGGTAGCCAGAGGTGCTTTTTTATTTAGGGGTTCAGAGGTCTTGGAGGCAATTTGCATGGCATTATCCATAGCTGTGCTATCGGGACAAACAGTCCTGGCAACCTAATTAGGCACTAGGAAGGAGAGAGTGTCTGAAGGCCAGCACACAGGGGATAAAGGGGGGATACACAGCAAAGCTACTGATAACATGAGGTCGAGGCACTGGGAAGGGCTTCCCCAGCATGGAAAAGCCTTGCAGAGAGCTCTGATTTCCCTGGGGTGCTGCTGCTCAGATGCCCTGGCATTGCCTCCCCACCAGCTCACCCTGCCACGTCTCCTCTCGCCCCACAAAAATCCGCTTCCCTCATCCGGGAACAGAGCTGGGCTGAAATCCCTCTGCTTTTTGTAAAGAGGGAATTTTAACAGGGAGCTTGTTGTCACCAGGCACAAAGTAAACACGGAGTTAGCTGCGGTTCATTTCATTTTTTTCCCCTACTACTGACGATTTCCTCACCTGAGAGCTTTGGGAGCAGCAAAGGAGGCTGCAGAAATTCCTGCTGACAGACCTGCTGCAAGGATGCTCTTCCTGCCACAGAGAAGTCCTGGATGCTGCCTGAAAAGGACAGGGAATTTACTTCTGTACACAACACAGGGACAGTCAGGGCAGGAACAGGGTGGGAGGAGGACAGAGCAGGTTTTCATGCAAACAGGTGGACCAGTGTATTTGGACAGGTAGGTTGTTGCTGGAGGACACCTGGATCACCTGGATGGAGTTTGCCATGGGCCAGTTTCCCTGGGCAGACAGTGATAGGACATGGGGGAACCATTTGAAACTGAAAGAAGGGAGATTTAGAGGAGGTGTAAGATAAAAATTCTTCCCTGTGAGGATGGGGAGGCCCTGGCACAGGTTGCCCAGAGAAGCTGTGGCTGCCCCATTGCTGGGAGTCTCCAAGGTTGGACAGGGCTTGGAGCAGCCTGGGACAGTGAGAGGTGTCCCTGCCCATGGCAGGAGGTGGAACTAGGTGATCCTCAGAGTCCCTTCCAACCCAAACCATTCCCTGATTCTCTGATTCCCTGCTGATTTTCTCCCATGCTCTCTGAGGGTGGAACAGCCAGCACCCTCCCTTCCCTCCCCCTCTCCATGGGCTCCCCTACCCCACACTGGGGCTCCCCAGGTTAAGCTCAGAGCAGGGAGGTGAATGCAAGGGACTGTCCTGCCCCTCACCTCCAGACAGGGAGGCACATTCCATGCTTGGGGGCTCCTGAGGGAGCTGAGCCAGGCTCAGGAGAAGATGCAGCCCCTTCATGGAAGCTGAGGATGGAGAAGACCCTCGATTAGCAAGACATCATGCATGCCCAAGGGGCCCTCCCTGTCAGGGTCGTGTCCAGAGAGGGCAGAACACTCCAAGATGAAGACCAAGACAATGGAAACGCCATTTGCATGTCCCCAAATCCTCCAGCCCGTGGGATACCTGGCATGCAGGTGTGGGGAACAAGGTGGGATCTCTGAGTCCTGGCTCCCTCCCAGACTGAGCTCATGGGCAAGAGATGGAGGAGAGAGGCAGGATCTCCACAGAGGCACTGGGGAGGGAGCAGGAGTTTGTGGTTCAGTGGCTCCCAAGTCCTTTCTGCTTTGCAGAGCTTTACAAGTGACGCTGGCGTGTGATTCGATTAGGGAAAGCGCTTCACTTTCTCCCGACTCCAGAGTCTCCTTGGCTTCAGCTTGAGATGAGATGGAAATCCTGCTGGGCATGGGGAGGGGCAGACACAACCTCCCCCCCAATCCCCCTGTGTCCTTTTGGACCCTCGTGTCGCCTCTCTCCTCCACCTTGGATGGTGCTTCACAGCATCTGTGTCCCACAGGAGGGTGGAGGTGAAAGCTGCTCCCCCAGGGCCAGGAAAGCCTGGTTAGGATATGGTGATTCCCAAGGTGGCCATAACCCACGTTAGGAACCCTTTCCCGTGCCAGGGGCTGGGAACAGCTCCACGTGTGCACACAGGGAGCCAAAGGGAAGGAGAAAGCACCCCAAACCACCAGGATATGCCTTGGGGGTGTTCACTGAGACCAGGGTTTGCTCCAGAGGGAGCTGTCAGCAGCTGGACTGGAGCCAGCGGTGCCTCCCCAGCATCTGGAAGAGAAGAGGGAGATCAGCAGAGCCAGAAAGCAAAGCAAGGACCTTCCCATCTCCATCCTTCACGTGAAGCAGAGCTGGCAGGAGAGCTGGAAATTGCCAGGAGGGATGAATAAGGGAAAGGGAAAGAAAAGCCACAGCAGGACAGTATAAAAGCACCAGTGCTGTGGAGCAGGTGCAGAGGCAGTGATAATTCCCCATTTCTTCCGAGAGAGGAACTAGGAGTGTCCAAATCGAGTTATCAGGCAGCAGACTTAGGGAAAAACAAAAGACAGCGCTTTTTCCACGCCACCCGTGATCAAATTATGGAATTCATTGCCACAGGGTGCTATGGAGACCTGCAGCCTAAGTGGCCCCCAGAAAGCATTTAGGCAAACTCATGGGGCACACGAGTCTGTCAAGGGCTGTTAAACATGATGGAGCAGCCACCTCAGGGAGTCCCTAAAGCCCAAGGCTGCCAGCAGCACGTGTCGGACAAGGGCTCAGCAGACCTGCCATGCCTCACCAGGACTGCTGGGCCAGCACAGCCTGGGAGATAAATAGCACCCAGTCACCTAAATAAACCGTGCCCCACGTCCCTCTGAGGGCAAGGAGAGGTTATTGGGCTCAGGAGTGCCCATGATGATGCTACAGGATAGGCAGAGAGCGGACCCCGGAGTTTCTGTCCACATCCCAGTGCAGGGATTCTCCAGGATCCCTCACCAGGGATTTTTGGCTGGGGCTGCCCTCACAGACAGGGCTCTGCTGTTTCCACAGCTTCAGGCCGGGATGCTCTTGCTCAGGAAGGAAAGGGGGAAAATAAAAACATCCCCCACTCCCTGTGAAGACACCACATTCCAGACCCTCCTGCCATGAGCCCCTGCTCTTCACTCTCCATCCAGCGTGTCAGCTCAATAATTTATTGTCCAGGAGGTGCAGTCACCATCCATAATTCAGGAGCAATAATGTTCTACAAGTCAGAACTGGCAATTTGGCTCCGTAGACCACACACCCCCTTCCCAGGGCTGCCTCATGCCACTTCCAAGGACTCATTTCCTCTTGCCAAAAGGCACGAAGGCAGCAGCCACCTCCTGGCAACAGCAGGTTCTGGAGCAGTGTCCATCTTCAGGTTTCTGAGGCCTTCCTCACGTGCTGGTCTGAAAACGATGGTGAAGTCTTGGAATTTGGCCCACAAGGCTGGCAAAACCCCCAGGCTGTGGGGCTCTTTGTAGGTGGAGCAATGCTGGAGGTGCTTGGGAGGAGCAGGACGAGGTGTGTGAGCAGTGCAGGACCCTGGCATTCAGCAGCAGTGGTGGGAACCCTGTCAGCACAGGAATCCTGTGCCATGGGAGCAGACAGGTCCCAGAGCAAGCTGAACCCTGGTATCTCAACTTCCAAGGCTGATAAACATCCCCAAGGCTCGGGATCCAAGTGATAACTTGGGATTGGGGCTGGCAGAAAGGAGAGGGGGGGCTGCAGCCACGAGTTGCCCTCCAGGAGATAACAGGAGCATCACGGTACCAGCAGGGAAGCGCAGCAGCTCTGGGGAGAGGTGGGAAACGTGAGCCACCGAGTTCTCAGATTAGAAAAACACCTCTTGCTCGGCAAACTCTGTTAGTCAGGACATAAAACGCGGGTGAAGCAGAGCATGCTGGAGCTCCCTCGCTCCTGGGGGAGATGTTTATTAACTCGTCAAAACACAACGGCTGTTGTTGCCAGCAAGAACCTGGAACAGCAGGATAAAAAAAAAAAAATAGACAAGACAAGATAGAAAAATGGGAGGAAAAAAAATAAAGATCACATGTGAAAATCATGGTTTGCTTCCCTGTGCTTGGTTGGGGATGCTCTGTGGAGCGTGCCTGAGCCTGGAGCATGCAGGGATTTGGGAGCACCCTCCTGGAGAAGAGGCTGCTGCACCACCTGGCTCCGACTCTCACGCTTTTGGCAGGAGCCATTCCCTGACCTTGGTGTAATTGGGCCACTTGGCCCGACATAAATTACAGCTCCTAAAATAAGTAAGGTGATAGCTGGCAATGAGACACCCAATTAATGCAGGGACAGTGCTGGGCTGCAGTCATTACATCCCAGGGACACTGGGACAGGGAACGGCACAGCGGCCACCCGGCTGCTGCAGGTATTGGTGGAAGTGCTACAGATCAGGGACTAAGTTTCTTCTCCAGTTATTTGCTGTTTCTTAACTTGCCTTGAAAGAGAGACAGAGGATTAACTGAGAGGTGGTGTCATTATCCTGGGTTTTGTCAGGAGTATCCCTCTGAAACGAAGCCTTGTTGTTCTGAATAACCCTGGTCTGAAGCTGCATGTCACAGGCAGCATTGCCAGTTAATTATTATAAGCCCAAGGGGGTCTTTTTGGGGTGACACTGTCCTTGACTCATAGAATCCTGCGAGGTTTGGGTTGCAAGGGACCTTAAGGAGTCATTCCCACCCCCTGCCATGGGCAGGGACGCCTTCCACTATCCCAGGTGGCTCCAAGCCCTGTTCAACTCAACCTTGGCCACTGCCAGGGATCCAGGGGCAGCCACAGCTTCTCTGGGCGCCTGTGCCAAGGCCTCCCTCACAGGAAACAATTCCTTCCCAATATCCCATCTAGCAGTGAAGTCACCCCACAGTGAAGGTGGCCATTACAGCCCAGGGCTGTGGTGCTTTCTGTAGGGTTTTCCCAGCCTCTCCAGCCTCCAGCACCATCAGTATGTACTTTAAAGAACAATTTACACCTAAAAATGCTCCCCTCCTGTGAAAGCGCCGCCGTGCAAAACAGCAGATGGTGTTTGAACACTGCAAAATGGAAAATACATCTTTAAAAGAGAGATACCAGAGTTGTCTTGGCGCTACGCGGGCGCCTCGGGGTCTCGATTTGCAGCTTTCTGCATGGGGGAAAAGAAAAGATGGCAGGTGCTGTGAGATGATATTGGTGGAAGGAGAATGCTTTTCCTGAGGGGTCCTTGGAGATTGTGGCATGGGAACCACCCAGAAGGACTCTGCAGGAGCGGCTCTGACACCAACAGCCCTCACTGCCCAACCCAGGAAGCAGAGCAGGCTTTTTCCTCCCTTCCTCTTCTCACTTGTGTTCATCCTGCTTCTTCAGCTGAAATGCTGTTCATGAAGAGGCAAGATGGGGTGGGAGTAGCATAAACCACCTTGCTCCCACTTGGGGCTGCTGGGAGAAGTCAGTCTGTTGGGATGCTGGTCCTTCCCAGGTCCCAGCCCCAGGGTTGATGCAGCAGGAGCTCCTGCTTCCAGAACCAGGCACCCAGTGCTACACTAACACTGCTTTTGTACACAAAACATCAAAACTACTCCTTAAAAATCCCTCCTCTCTCTCCCTGTGCTGGAAGTAAAACCCTGCCCAGCCTCTGTCCTGCAGGCAATCCTCCATCCATGTGAAAAAAACCCTTTTTCTTAGAGGCTTTCTCAATAAAGAAGCTGGAAGGCTGCTAATTTCCAAAATAAACAAGCAGATCTTTGGAGCAGCAAATGCAAAGGGCCCTGAAGGCATCCTGTAAATGTCAGGGAACAGCATCAGCCCTGCCGCGTGCCCAGCTCCGGGCACTGGGGACATCTTTGGGAACTTTGGGCTTGGTGGGAGCAAAGAAACCCCCAAACCTGGGCCCCCTTACAGCTGCTTTGAAGCTCTGCAACAGGAAGAAAACACCATAAATTGGGCTCGGCTTCACTGCCAGCAACGACATTTTGACAGCTTCTATTTCAGGGATGGCTTTATTGTTTTCCCCCTGGTCCTCAATTAATGCCTTACCTCAAAATAGCTACGAGCCAGCAGGACTTTTCCACTCACCAGGCTGTGAGCTGCTCCCAGCTTCCCCCGTGGTGCAAATGCTCATGGATTGGGCTGGCTGTTCCCAGCCTGGCCCCAGAGCTCCAGTTCAGATCCCTCCAACAAGGACAACCTCCCCGCTGAAGCCAGGTGCTGATGCTTAAAAGTCAGCCTGGAGGAGGAAAAAAAAACAGCTTTGCAAAGCTGAGAGAGCTGTGCTCAAGTGTGTGAGGCTCAGGAAGTGCATTTAGCCAGTGCCCAGGAGAAACACAGGCTGGGAATGCTCTGAGGGATGCAGGGGGGAAGAAGGAGCCAGGGCTGATCTTCACATTCTGCACTTGATTTTGGAGGCAGGAAAAGCTCACCATATGGAGAGCCTTAGGGATATTTGAGTTGGAAGTAGATGGTCTGTGAGGGCCCTCCTGAGCCATTCTATGATTCCAAAGCCATTCTATGATTTTGTGACATTCCCTGTGGTGCTGGCTGAGCTGGACAGCCCCATCCAGAGGAAAGTGCTGAGCCTCGCATGAGGATATCACACCCCAGACTGCCCTGGGCTCCCTGCTCCCACTGCTGCTGAATAAACTCCTGAACACCCCTCTGCAGGTTACCCAGCAGTGCTTGAAGATTTCAGAAAAGCCCTGTACAGTGTGTGTGTCACCTCCTGAAGTACTCACCCCCTGGCATCAATGTTTTGTCAGTTTTCTATCACAGGTCACCCCTGACACCGGCTTCAATCGTGGTGGTGTGGATGGGGAAAACCAGAAATATTTACACAACCAGCCACCTGCAGTTGCCTCTTTTCCCACAGAATTTAGTAGCTATCAAGTAGACATCCCCCTCCCTGTGCTCTGGGTGAGCCAGCAGTGCCCCTAGCTTCCCTCTGGGAGCAGATGACATGGGAGTGACTCCAGAGGACAATCCACATGGAGCATGGGGTGCCTTCTGCAGAGAGATGCTGGGCACTCAATTCTGAGGGGTCTGGAGCCATCCCAGAGCTCAGCAGCCATTCCAAAGGCTGCAGGTTATAATTTACCTATGAGAACATCTGTGCTCCACTGCAGGATGCCAGCTGCCCTTTCTCTCTCACTCAGGACTCCCATTTTTTTCACTCAGTAGCCACATTCCGGAGCCACGACCATCTCCCACAGCATGCTGGCCCCAGGTGCTTTTTAAAAATCTTCTCCCTTTTAATCCCTATAAACAGTTTCACCTGTGTGAAGCACTTGTCTGTGCCTCTCCTGGCCCCACTAAAGGACCAACAGGTTGCCCCTATCAGCCCATCAGTCCTCACCCAGCTGCCTTGAAATGAGGGAGGGAAAGACCTCCTGCTCCAGTCATCTTTTGCTTTCAGTACAGCTAACAAAGTTAAAGGAGACCTTTCCTCTCTCCCCAGCCTGAGCTGGAGAAGCCAGAACATTTTAGTTGTTATCTAATTTGATATGCAAAAAAACCAGAGGTTGAGGGAAAAAGAGAAGCCCTCACAACTCACTGCTGGCTCCTTCTTGCCTTTAATTGAGGACACAAATGCCAGGCTGGTTTTTGCTCTCCTTGAAATTCCCTCTGTCAGTACAGGGCTCCCTCTGGTTCAGGACAAAAATTGACTTTGTGTCATGAACGAAGTAATTATTTCCCTCCACAAGTGAATATGGCAATTATTTCCCTTTTGGGGAGGGGAGGGACGTGTGTGAGGTCTGGGCTGCTGAGCAGAGCCATGGTCCCTTCCCAGAGCAGGGAGCTTTGCTCAGCACTGTTTGCCCCCTGCTCACACCCAGCCACCTCCTCCCTCTCCAGCTGGAAAAGGGGATGGATCCCAGCTGGATCCCCACCAGACACAGGCACTTTCCTGGATCAGGGGCTATGCTGAGGGAGGCAATTATTCTCCCTTTCAGATCAGCCCTTGAGCTGGAATCAACTCGCCTCCCTCTGTGCTGTTTTCCCCCTGCCTCAGGAATTAAGGGCATTCCCTAATGTGCCCACCCTGTATCCCTTCACTGAGGAAGAGCAAGGATAAAATACCACCTTGTCTATGTGCACAGGGGGATGATTGGATGTGAGAAATGAATTTGTAGAGAATTCATAAAACTGGATAGAAGAAATAGCTTCTAATTATCATAGCGTGAATTACAACATCTGTATTGTCTCACTCTTCACGTGAGACTAAAAATAGAACAAAAGTTTTTAAAAAACCTCTCAGTTGCCCTATTCTCTGGGTCAGAAAAAAAAGCTTAATCCAACAATTAGGGAGATCTAGAATGCCAGGCTAGTTTGGATTGGAAGGGACACTAAAGATCACCTATTCCATCATCCCTGCCGTGTGCTGGGATGCCATCCAGGAGGTCCTGCAGCAGCAGCAGGGCTGTGTTTGGAGACAGAGGTGTGTCCTGCATTCATCCTGCCTCCTTTTCCCCCTGGGTGTTCACTCCCTGCGTGCCCACTCTGGCAAGGAAGGCTTCACCAGCTCATAAATTGTTTCTCCACCAGCTCTCGAGCACCTTGCAGCTTCTGCAGGTGTTAGAGCTGCTGTGGAGAGTGACACAAAGAAAGTGATTTGCAGCACGTGCCGAGATCTCTGTACCCACACAAGCAAGGACGATGCAGCAGCGTGTCCTGAAGAGCCACGAACCAGCCCTGAACCAAAAACTCTGTCCAGGAATGCCAGGCAACCCTGAACCAATAACTGTGTCCAGGNCTCAGAAACCTTGTCCTTGCATCAAAAGTTGGAAGGAGGGATTTCAGGCATCTTCTCCAGAAAATCCCATCCCACCGCCACAGCCACACTGATTCCAACAGCACAAGAACAAGGAGGATTGTGAGAGGGAGGAAATTGGTAACAAATATATTTTTAAAATGTATTTATTGTATGTAAGGCTGTCACCTTACACACAGTTAAGGAGATCTTTACAGTGAGAATGGTAAAATACAGGCACAGAGGGTGGAAGACGACCCATCCCTGTGATGTCTCAGGTTTCAGCTTTTCTATTTTTCAGATTCTGTGCTGCTCTAGTGTGTGGGTCTGGGCTTCATATGAGGGAATGGTGAGCTCTCTGCACAGAGCAAGGAGACAAAACAATTCCTTCTCTAGCTGGGGATCAAGGACAAATGATCCAAATCTCAGGCCCAAGAGCACAAACAACGTGGGCTGAAGAGAGAAAAACAAGGATGGGACTGCATGGGCTGGAGCTGTAATTGGACAATCAACTCCCATATGCAAATGGAGCAGAACAGATAAAAGTGAGAGACCCTGTAACCCATTGTCCACTTTGGGACCATTTTGGTTCATCTTGGGTGCAGCCCTGGCTGGGCTCTTGTGCTGCCCAAGGTGGATCCATTGAGGAAATCCTTTTACTAAATCTCTGCTTTACTCTTTAGCTCTGTCCAGCCTCTGTTCCAGGTCAGCCTTGACAGGGCAGCACCTGGAAGTGTCCAAGGCCAGGTTGGATGGGGCTTGGAACACCCTGGGATAGTGGAAGTTGTCCCTGCCCATGGAGGGGGTATTGGAACTCGATGATCTTTAAGGTCCCCTCCAATCCAAACCATTCAGTGATTCTATGTTTTACCAGTAGACAAAAATCCTATTTCAGTTATTTACCTGCACAAAATTACATGTTTACTTTACTGCTGGCATTTCACAGCCCATCATCACGTGGGCCAGCACCAAGCCCCAGCACTCCCATCTCTCCACTCCAGGAGATGAAACCCCAGGACACAAGCACTGGAAAGTCACTTGAAGGCTGTGAGTGACCTTGAGGGGAGCTGGACATTGCCTTGTTGGCTGCGGCGGCAGGAGCGTGAAAATGCATTGCAGCCCTTGGGCAGCCTTCAGTTCTCATTGGAGCTGTTAATCAGAGGGGGACAGGGAGCAGAGCAGCAGCAGCCACAGCTTTTCCCTGTGAGCCCGACTGGCAGAGTGTCAGTGGCACTGGAAGGGCCTGCAGGACACGGGCATGGGGGCAGGGGGGAGAGCTCTGCCTTCTGCAAGAAGGAACAGCTCTGGGAGCCCAGTATTCCCTTATTCTTCATCTTGGTCCTTTCACGGGTGGAGTTATCCTGGTTTTTCTATTCTATGGTTTCTTTGGTGGCTCAGGTGTGCACAGCAGCTCTGTGGGTCTCTGCCGAGGGTGGCATCACCCCTTTGCTTTGCCTGGCAGTTTGGGACAGCTTTGTGACCAGAGGGATTTTGTGACCAGAGGGATTTTGTGACCCAGGGGACCAACATTAAGGTGCAGGTTCCCCAGAGCATCCTGCCCTCTCTGCTGCTTTCAGCCTTCATGTCACCATGTCACTGGCTGCATCCCCTGTCCCCAGCATCCCTGAGGAGCAGGGCAGCCCTGTGGGAACCTGGCACAGGGTGCTTAGAGCAGCTTTGGCTGCCCCCAAGGAGTGTCCCAGGCCAGGCTGGAGGGGCTTGGAGCACAGGGACAGTGGAATGTGTCCCTGCCACGGCAGGGAGATGGAACAAGATGATCCTTAAAGTCCCTTCCAACCCAAAGCCTTCTGGGGCTGTACAACCTTGGGCCATGAAGCTGTGGGAGAAGGACAGAGAGGGACACAGAGGAATGTGTCCCTTCTTCCTCCTTGCTGCAAGAATGGGGCTGTGACCTGGCCACCGAGAGGATCAAACACAGGTGGGATGCTCTAACGGAGAGGAGACAGAATTTGGGCAGAGAAGCCACCTCCCCCCCTTCACCTGCAGCACTTCCCCTCCTCCAGCAGCACAAGGGTTAAGATGAGTCTATTACTGTTTGCTTGTCACTTTGTCGCTGATCTAATGACCATCGATAATAGCTGAATAAGAATTGATGGAGAGATGGATTTAATTAACCCCAGTGTCAGCAGCTCGCGTTGCTGTCTGTTTGTGTTAATGGAGCAGCTCAGGAAAAAACTCTCCTGAGCTTTGTATGGCTCAGCCTGCGGCAAGTGAAACACTCCTATTCATCAGCTGCACCCTCCAGGTAAACCCAGGCAGTGCCACACGGCAATTCCTTCCTCCTGCCCCCAAAAGAATAAAATAATCACCTGCTCCGGTGCTCTCTGAGTCCCATATTTGTCCTCCACCCCATCTTCGCTCCCTATCCCGGCTGCTCCTGCCTTGGGCAGCACAGCCAAAGTCTCTGCAGGGTGGGTGGGAGGCTGGGAGTGCTGATTTTGGGAGGCTGGAGGTCTTTATTTAGCAGGGGGACGGTGCTGGGGCTTGATAAAAGACCAGCACAACGGCAGCAATGGCTCTGTGTTTCCTGACGGCGCAGGTGCTGGGGCAGAGGTGCAGGCAGAGAGGTTTTCCCAGCCAGAGAGGTTTTCCCCGGCAGCCAGACATCCTCTGGCACTCTCCACATTCCTGGGGCCTCCTGCAGCCTCCTCGCCCTCAAATCCAGGTGTTGCATGCCCTCCACTGGGATTTATCCCCTTCTTCTGGGTTTCAGGCTGGTTTGGGAGCCAGCTCCGGGTGAGCAGGCACAGGAGCACAGCTCAGCCCAGGCCACCCCAGCCCCACTAGCCAGGCTGGTCCTGCCCACTCCTTGATTGCAGCTGCTAATTAGTGTCTGCCAGCTCCTGACCCCTCTTCAGCCGACCTTCCTGTGCAGCAGATCCCAGCTCATGTCCTCTTTATCCTCCTGCCCCTGGCTTACCAGGAGGATCACTGGGGAAATGCCAGCCTGGAGGACGGGTGGGTGCATGGCCCTCCTGCCCTGTGCCTACCCCATCCCAGGGAGGAATTATTTTCCTGGCAGTGGCAGCATCACCCAGCACCCCCAGCTTGCCCAGCTTCAGCACCCACTGTCCAGGGCAGCAATGCAGGGGTGCAGCCCAGAGCAGCCCCTCCCTGGGCGTTTCCATCTGGGACATCTCTCTGGGCAGGCTTGGGGGGGCTCGTCTGGCACCCACCGGCTTTTCTTCACACTTCCCCTCCCCTCATTTTCAGCTCTGATTGATTTTCGTGTTCTAACACGCGTCCAGCCTTGACCCAGGCCCGGATCCATCTGGATCCCCATCTGGGGATGCGCTGGGATGCTGCAGGTGCCATCCCTGGGCTGCTCCTGGGGCTGCTGCAGCTGGAGATTCCCTGTGCTGGCTGTGACAGACCAAGGTACCACTGTCTGAAGGAATAAACTTCTTTTTTTTTTTTTTCTTTTAGCCTTGCCAGGCTAAAAATATTCCTTCCAGTAAAACCCCCAGCGCTGTGTCATGGCTGGCACTTCCAGGATGCAGAACTTTCATGGCACTGAGGATTCCAGCTGTTGGCAAACCCATTTCCCACTGGGAAACAATGGGGTCAGCTCTTGGCCCCTTGTTTGTGGGAAATGAATTTGTAATGAATTTAATAGAAATGTTTTAATTTAATAGAAAATTTATATTTAGTGTATACTTGTATGTAAAGTGTGTATTTGTATGTAAAGTATATATTTGTATATATATATGTATGTATATATTTGTATGTATATATATTTGTGTATATATAAAGTATATACATAAATATTTTAAGTATAGACATATATACTTTATATATACATATATATACATTTATATATATTTGTATATATAAAGTATATAAAGAGTATCTCTTTGTATGTAAATTTTGAAATAAGAAATATTGACTTAGAAATATTATAGAATAAGATAAATACTACTAAGAGGGAAATAGAACTAGAAATAAGTTTAAAAAATAACTTTATAAATAGGATTAGATATTTTAGAGAAATAAAATTATGAAAAACATATTGTAGTAAGAGTTATGAGAAGTGATTTTAAATAGTTAGTTTAAAAACATTCATAATATAGTGTAACAAAAATTAGTAAGTTAAGAAATACTTATAATGTGCTGTAATTAAAAAATAGTTGGCTTCTGATTGTGGTGGTGTGAATGATAACATCTGTATTGTCTCACCCTTCTCATGAGACTAAAAATAGAATAAAAAGTTTTTAAAATGTTTCTTAGTTGTTTTATTTTTGAGTTAGAAAAGGGCTTAATTTGATACTTTTTCTTGGCATTTTAAAAACTTTTATTCCATTTTCAGTCTCATGAGAAGGGTGAGACAATACAGGTGTTATAATTCACACCATCACCATCAGAAGTCAACTATTTCCTAATGACAATATACTATAAACATTCCTTNGCCAGGCTAAAAATATTCCTTCCAGTAAAACCCCCAGCGCTGTGTCATGGCTGGCACTTCCAGGATGCAGAACTTTCATGGCACTGAGGATTCCAGCTGTTGGCAAACCCATTTCCCACTGGGAAACAATGGGGTCAGCTCTTGGCCCCTTGTTTGTGGGAAATGAATTTGTAAAGAATTTAATAGAAATGTTTTAATTTAATAGAAAATTTATATTTAGTGTATACTTGTATGTAAAGTGTGTATTTGTATGTAAAGTATATATTTGTATATATATATGTATGTATATATTTGTATGTATATATATTTGTGTATATATAAAGTATATACATAAATATTTTAAGTATAGACATATATACTTTATATATACATATATATACATTTATATATATTTGTATATATAAAGTATATAAAGAGTATCTCTTTGTATGTAAATTTTGAAATAAGAAATATTGACTTAGAAATATTATAGAATAAGATAAATACTACTAAGAGGGAAATAGAACTAGAAATAAGTTTAAAAAATAACTTTATAAATAGGATTAGATATTTTAGAGAAATAAAATTATGAAAAACATATTGTAGTAAGAGTTATGAGAAGTGATTTTAAATAGTTAGTTTAAAAACATTTATAATATAGTGTAACAAAAATTAGTAAGTTAAGAAATACTTATAATGTGCTGTAATTAAAAAATAGTTGGCTTCTGATTGTGGTGGTGTGAATGATAACATCTGTATTGTCTCACCCTTCTCATGAGACTAAAAATAGAATAAAAAGTTTTTAAAATGTTTCTTAGTTGTTTTATTTTTGAGTTAGAAAAGGGCTTAATTTGATACTTTTTCTTGGCATTTTAAAAACTTTTATTCCATTTTCAGTCTCATGAGAAGGGTGAGACAATACAGGTGTTATAATTCACACCATCACCATCAGAAGTCAACTATTTCCTAATGACAATATACTATAAACATTCCTTAACCTATCAACTTTCACCACACCATACTACAAATACTTTAAAGCCAATAATCTAAAATTACTCTTCATAAGTCCTAATACAATGCATCTTTCATATATTCAAATATCTAGTCTTTTTCTTAAAGCTGTCCTTTAAAACCTATTTCTATTCCCATTTCTCTCTCAGCAATGTCTGTCCTATTCNTTAATAGAAAATTTATATTTAGTGTATACTTGTATGTAAAGTGTGTATTTGTATGTAAAGTATATATTTGTANATGTGAACCTTCTATCAAATTTTAAAAGTTTTCTGCAAATCCATTTCCCACAGATGGGGAGAGCCGGTCCCAGCGATGCAATATGGATCTTGCCCTCCCTACCCTAAGATCTTCCTCTTCTCTTTGCTAAAATAAGCAAAGCTGGAATGCAGAACTTATCCTGGCCTCCTCAACACAGCCCTTGAAGCAGCAAAATTCATCCTGCCATGGCAGGAATTGGGGAAATTGGGAAGCAGCCCAAGACCGAGCATCATCCCAGGTCCTCCCTAGCCTGGCAGAGCTCCCAGTGATGCCCTGTCAAGGCTGACCTGGAACAGAGGCTGGACAGAGCTAAAGAATAAAGCAGGGATTTATTAAAAGGATTTCCTCCATGGATGCACCTTGGGCAGCACAAGAGCCCAGCCAGGGCTGCACCCAAGATGAACTCAAATGGTCCCAAAATGGACAATGGGTCACGGGGTCTGTCACTGTGATCAGTTCTGCTCCATTTGCACATTGGAGTTCATTGTCCAATTCCAGCTTTAGGTTCTGCAGTCCCATCCTGCTTGTTTTTCTCTCTCCAGCCCACGTTGTTTGTGCTCTTGGGCTGAGATTTGGATCATTTGTCCTTGGTCCCCAGCTAGAGCAGGAATTGTTTTGTGTTCCTAATCTGTGAAGAGAACTCACCATCCCATAATATGAAGCCCAGACCCACACACTAGAGCAGCACAGAATCTGAAAAATAGAAAAGCTAAACCCTGAGGCACCACCAGCTGCTGAGTGGAAGGTGAGCTAGAGCTTTCCTCCCCTCAAAAAACCCTCAAAGTATCCCACATTTTCCTCTTTCAGCTCCATTTCCCCAACAGAACAGCAGTGGCTGCCCACAGCTCCACTTCACCCCCAGGAAAAGATGGGCAAGGCACAAGCAAGGTCTGGAACAGGCTGAGCCTTTGGAAAGATGCTGACCTAGAGAGAAACAGGCTTCCTGTTTTGCTCATCCCCGTCCCAGACAGAAATTACCTTTGCCAAGTACAGTTCCCTGCCAGTAACCTGCAGTCATGGAATACGTGAGGCTGGGGAAAAGAAAAAAAAAATTAAAAACCCAGCAGAATTTAATTTTGAAGACCCAGCCAGTCTTATAGCTTTTGAACTGCTGGAGCAGGTGAGCCAATAATAAAATCAACTGCCCAGAGAGGAAATGAATATTGGGTTTTGTTCCAAAAGGATGAGTTCAGCCAGCGTCAGAAAGAAAGGAAAAAATAATAATCACAGAAAATAAAAGAAGAGTAGGAATTGTTCTGTGACAAACGTATTTTGACAATCCAGCTGAAAGGGCTGACAGAGTTATGAGTGAGGGGGAGGAATTACTGATCTCTGAGTGTCATCTCACTTGTTTTTCTTGATTCAGCCTGGCCCTGCTAACAATGTGTGTCACTGCCCGGCGCTGGGAACATCCTTTGGTGAGTGACACGTGGCGCTCCCCAGGGCACAGCCCGCCTGCATCTCACCTGCCAGCAGCCCCAGGGCTCTGCAGGGGGACCTGGGAAGGTCACAGGTGGAGGGGCTGGGGTCTCCAGCCACACATCCCAGTGCATTCCTATTTGTGATGGGCCTGGAGCTGCATTTCCTGCTCTTCTTCCTGGCTGTGGGATCACAGAACGGCTTGGCTTGGAGGAGCTTGAAGATGAACTTGTCCCCATGGCAGGGACACCTTCCACCATCCCAGGTTGCTCCAAGTTCCATTCACCCTGGCCTTGAACACTTCCAAGGATGGGGCAGCCACAGCTGCTCTGGGAATTCAATACCAGTTCCTCAGCACCCTGGCAGGGATGAGTTTCTTCCTAAGATCCCAGCTAACCCTGCCCTCTGTCCATGTGAACCATCCCCCTCATCCTGTCACTCCATGTCCTTGGCCAAAGGCCCTCTGCAGCCCTCTGTAGTGCTTTACTTTCCATCCTCACACGCTGAGATGGGGCTCGAGGGCTCTGCTTGCACCCACGACCCCGTGCTGGCTGAAGGGGAGGAGAAGGAAGAAAGGGAGCTGGCAGCTGCTGGAATTCAGATCAGGTGGTGAAAACAAAAGCCACTGAGGGGTGTTGGAGGTGCTGACATCTCCCTCTGGGGGCTGGAGGTGCCTGGTCTGGAGTGGAGTTTGTGACTGTGGGGCAGGTGGGGGCTGCTGAGGGGTCTCTAGTGCCCATCACCACCCCTGCCCCTTGGCTAAAATCCACATCTGCTCTGGGATTTCGAATGTCCCTTCCCAGCCTGGGCTGAGCAGCTCCTGGGGCAGCTCCTGGAGCAGCCACCACTTCTCCTGTGGAATCTGAGCCAGGCTGGGAGAGCCCATTAATTGTAATCACCTTTAGTGCAAGGCTCAGCACCAAAGTGGCCAAACCCGGTGGCACTTGATGGCATTCTGAGAGGTCCCCTCTGGTTAAAGGACACCTGTGAGAGGCTGTGGCAAGGCCCTGGGAGAGGGACCCTCCCTGTGACTCCTCCTGAGTCAGCCTGAGTCACCTGCTGCCACTGCTGCTGCTAATTAACTACCCACAGTAATTGTGACAATCAGGGATGATCAGATCCTCATTCAGATTTCTCCCTCCAAAGTGGAAAATATCCAACCTGAGGGGTCCTGGGGCAGAAGTGAGCCCTACAGCAGCTTTCCCCATGGCTCCCCACTGCTTTTAGGACTCTTGGGGAGAGCTGGGGACCTTGCTGGGCTGGATTGCTCAGCCTGACCCTGCAGCTTTCCAGACAAGCACATTTCTGCTTGCCCACCAGGTGACATCTGCCAGGACCTGTTTCCTGGGGCTCAAAGCAGAGAGCAAGCTCCCAGAGAACAGTGTGATGCTCCTGAGATAAATAAAGCTCTTGGAATGGAGCCTCCTCGGAGGGACAAGGGCAGCATGAATTTCTCTGCAGGCCTGGGGGCTGGCTCAGTGTTTCCAGGGACAGGCAGCTTGTGTGTGCACTGACAGCTGTTGGAACTGGGGGAGGGAGTCCAGCCAGCTGAAGGTCGGGTTGTCTGGGGTGGGAAATGCTCCAGAAATTTCCAGTGATATTTTTTTATATATTTTTAACCCTGTTCCTGTGACTCTCTTGTGCAGATCTTTCCCACTCAGCTCGATGTGTGTGCCCAGCCTGCCCCTGGGAGGAACAAACCCATCCATCCAGGCTGCTCGGGAGAGATGGGAGTGCAAAACAAACAGCTCCAGACATTCTCAGTTGTTCCTCATTTCAGGACAGACACTGAGGGGCTGGAGTGTATCCAGGAAAGGGAACAGAGCTGGGGAAGGGGCTGGAGCCCCAGGAGGGGCTGAGGGAGCTGGGAAAGGGGCTCAGCCTGGAGAAAAGGAGGCTCAGGGGGGACCTTGTGGCTCTGCACAACTCCTGACAGGAGGGGACAGCCAGGGGGGTCGGGCTCTGCTGCCAGGTACAGAACAAGAGGGAACAGCCTCAGCCTGGGCCAGGGGAGGTTTAGATCAGATACAAGGAAAAATTCCTGATGGGAAGGGTCCCCAAGTGCTGGCACAGGCTGCCAGAGGAGAGCTGGGCTCCCCACTCCTGGGGGTATGGAAAAGTGATGTGGATGTGGCACCGGGGACAAGGTCTAGCGGTGGGTTTGGGGGAAGGGCTGGATTGAGGATGTTAAATGTCCCTTTTTTCAACCTAAATGTTGCTTTGATTCTGCTCCTGCTACCCTGCTTTGTGCTGGTATTGGTCAAATGCAGGGAAAAAGGCAAAATAAACTCCTTTTACTCGCTCCACACTAACACCCCATCATTCCTCTCCCTGCTGCTGGCTATTGTCTGCTCCTGAGGAAAAAACAAAAAAAAAACCACAAAAAAAGAAAATGAAAACAAACAAAAAAACCAAAAACCCAAACCAAACAAACAAAAAACAACAAAACAAAACAAAACCACAAAAAGCAAAACCAAAAACAAACAAAAACAAACAAAAACAACAACAGAAAAAACCCACAAAAAACCCCACCCAAAACCAAAACCAACAACAACAACAATAAACCCTCCCCAAAAAGAAACAAAACAAAAAAAAACCAAACCAAACCAAAAAAAAAACGAACCAAAACAAAAAAAAAAGACTGAGACCTTTCCAGTCCTGTCACTGCTGGGTTGCTCCATGACTTCTGTGTCAGCTCCATGTAATTCCAATAACTGCATGCCTTGCTGCTTTTTCCCTGGTGTTTCCAGTGTATTTTTAAGGTGGGGTTTCTGGTTAAATCATAGCAAAAGAAACAAGAGAATAAGTAATTTTTTAAAAAATCGCTTAGGTCCTGGAGGTAAAAAAAAAAACCACAAAAACACCCAATAAAACAAAACAACAAAACAAAACCAAACAAACAAAAAAAAAAAAAAAAAAATACAAAAAAAAAAAAAAAAAAAAACAAAAACCCAAAAAACCCAAAACCAAACCAATCCAAAATAAAAACTCAACCCCCCCCAAAAAAAAACCAAACCAAAACAAACAACTAAAAAAAAAAATCAAAACCAAACCAAAATAAAAACCAAAAAAACCCCCAAAAAACCAGAAAAACCCCAAACCACAGAAAAGATCCCTGCTTTGAATTAAAGATTCAGTTAATTTTATTAGGGCTGAGGGTTGCTGCTGGAGCCTGTCCCATGGAGGAAAGCTGGAGGCCAGGTGGGAGAGGAGTTTCTGCAGCCCATGTCCCACTGGAAGGGACCCAGCTCTGCCCGGGCACCCCGTGCAGGGCACTCCCTCCCCTCTGTCCGTCTGTCTGCAGCTGTGACTGTCACAAATCCCCCCTGTGGGGGCTGTGAGAGTGGCTGAAGTCGAGGAGAGCAGCAGGAGAGCAGCAGGAGAGCAGCCCCTCACCTCCCCTGTGCCACACCAGCCCTGCTGCTGGCACCTGCTGGGAAGGGCAGCAGGAGCTGAGATGGCATCACCAGGCTGATGATTCCTCCAGGGAGGCCACCTGAGACCCCAAAGTGCCCGTGCAGGGTGCCCAGCAGAGGTGGAGGTGGCCATGGGGCCACCCTGAGTCCTCGGGCAGGCTGGCACCCCGTGTCCCATCCCCTGTGGGTGCTGTCCTGCCATGCCAAAGCCCCAGCAGATCAGCCCAGGCCTCCTGCCTCTCCTCCAGGAGCTCCAGGATGGTGGCAGTGCATGGGGACATCCCTCACCCCCAGATCCAGCTCAGCTGCTGCTGAGGATGGAGAGGCAAGGAGCTCAGAGGCAGAGAACAAAGCTCTGGGGATGCAGGACAGGAGGGGACAGGAGGGGACAACAGGACTTTTGGGGCAGACAGCTCCTTCTGAGTGTGGTCTCCACAGCCTTGGTCAGAGAGTGAGAAAACTGCATTTCTCAGGGTCAGCTTGAGACTCTAAGCAGTCCTAGCCAAAATAATGATAACTTGTTATTATAACAACCTGCAGGTGCTGGTTTTTCCTTCTTTCTGTTTTTTTTTCTTTTCTCTCTAAGATAGTTTACTGAAGGGTGTTGAGCTGGCCAGCCAGCCAGGTAGAACGTGTTGATTAGTTTAACCAATCCAGTCCTGCTGGATCGGAGCAGTGTATAAAAGGAGAAGGATTTGTAATAAAGTAGATTTTACTGAAAACCCAGCCTTGGAGTCTGTGTTGTTTTCTTACAGTTATAGTGACATCTGAGTGACCAGGAGCTTGTGTGGCCACAAGGGATTCCGAGCACCTCTGGGAACAAGGAAATCCACTCAAAGATTCAGATAAAGCCAAAGATATTTTTGCTGTATTAAAGATAGATTTGCTTTGTTAGAGACAAAGCAAACCCATTCCAAGGGCTGAGGAGCTGGGAGGAGGATTCCTCACTACAGCAGCCACCTTCAGTGTGTGGCTTTTTCCCTCATGCCTGGATTTGGGACCGGAGGAATCCTGCTCCCCTCCCCTCAGGCAGAGCAGAACTTTGCTTTCTCCACTGCTGTCCTTGGAATTGCTCTTCCAGAGGAGCTCTGGCATGTTTCTGGGCAGGAAAGGGGATGGTATTTGCTAGATGGACCTCAAAGGGGGGCTCTGCCATTGCACACAGGTGTTTATCCCTAATTCTCCATCCTCTCCAGGAAATGTCACCTCCCCATGCCTGTAATTAAACCCCGTGCCCTTTGTGCCAGCGTGCACACACACCCAGACACAGCTCCCCTCTCTCCTCTTCAAAAACCACCCAAAACTTTGTTTCTGCTCCAAGTCAGCCGTGCAGATGTGCAGCTGGATGTTGCCATGGCAGCAGAGTTTGTCCTTCTGCTCCTCGCTCCGACCCCAGCCCCCAGATGAAGAAAATGGGGAAAAAATTAAAAATAAGCAATCTTTTTTTAATAATGTCACAAAAAGCAGACAGGGATATAAAAATCCATTCAGAGCTGGAGTGGCCCTCGCAGTGGGAAGTGCTGCAGCTCCTTCCCCTTCTGTGCCTGTCTCTCCAGCCCCTGAAAGGTAACCTTTAAAACACACTCAAACCTCTGGCATTTACCTTCATTTCACTCTGGCTTTTATTTCTTTCCAGGGGAGGAGGGCTTTTACCTTATAAGAGGACAAGTTGGGTTGGTTTTTTCCTTTCCCTCTGTTTGATTATTTTCCCCTCCTGTGCAGGTGGTTTCTTTTTTTCCCCCTCTTGTTTTGCTGTCGCCACCAGCCAGGCATGCAGCCCCCACGGGTGAAGCAGGAGGGGGGGTCAGCACAACATCCAAACCCCTCAGACACCCCAAACTGAGATTTGGGTCAGCACAACATCCAAACCCCCCTGACACCCCAAACTGAGATTTGGGTGATGCTGGAGAGGGAACAGTGGCTGAAGCTCCTGCTGAGTGGCAGGAAGGTTGTGGTGCTCAAGCCCCAGCAGCTTTTGTGGAGCTTTTCCTTTTTACATGCACACATCCTTCAAGGTCCCCTACCCCCCCAAAAAAACCTCCAAACTCTCCTTAATATTCCTTAAATATTCCTTAATATTCTGTTTTATTACAGAATAAAACCTTGTATTTTGCAAACTGGAAGAGAGCCTGAAAGCATGACCTAATTGTGCTCGGACACCCGTGGGCAAAGAGAGAGCCCAAATCATATTAATGAAAGGGAAGTGGCCAATTTTTGCAAAGCCATTCATTAATTTCAAGTGTGACCCAGGAACAGAAACGTGAATTATTGCTTCTTTCTAACCCAGCAGCACCCTGACCCCAGGCTGACCCCGTGCACAGAGGGACTCCTGAGCAGTCCAAGTCCCCAGATTTGGATTTGGACATCCCAAACACCTGGGAGCCATGGGGGAAGGTCACTCCTGCCAGAGCTGCACGTGGGGGAGGCAGGAGCACCCTGAGACCCAAAAGCTGCTCATGCTTCCCATCATCCCTTTTTCATCTCAGTTGTTTGGGGTTTTTTTTTTTGCCTCCCAATTTTTCTGAGAGCACGTTTTCACACTCTTTTGTGAGCTGTCAGTGCCCCAGTCAGGGAATGAAAGTAGGAGGTACCAGTGATGCTTCCTCCTGTCCTGATGTCCAACATCCTCATGGGGCAACCCCAAAATCTCCCTCTCCTGTGGGCCACCATCCAGCATAAAGTCCCAACTCATACTGAGCAGTTATTCACTACTTTTTCAGCATGAATGGGACCTGAAGAAGGAGCCAAACTTTTGGGTCAATGAGTAGAGCTTGGGTTTTTTGCTGGAGTTTGTGATTGTGGGGTTTTTTTCAAAGGGAGTGATAACTCCCGTCTAGTAAAGGGCAAACCTTCACCTCTTCATGGCTCTGGACCAAAATAAATCATCACAAAATAATCTGTGCAGCAGCCCAGTGCTCTGAGCAGCTCCAGGTTCAGACACTGCCTCTTTCCATGGCAAACAACCAGCACAGCAAATGGTCAGCAAGGGAGCAAGGCCTGCAAGCTGATTGCAACAGACTAAAACACCCAGAAACCAGTAAAAACCCAAAAATGCTGCAGAGCAGCCATCTCCCAGCTGCTGCAGGGTGGGCTGCTGACAGCTGTGCAGATGGAGAGGGCAGAGAAGCCTCCTGGAGGATGAGATTTCCTTTCACAACACTGTGTCCAAGGGCTGGGCTGTGTCTGGGCTTAACCAAACCAAAGATGCCACGGCAGGGACACTTCCCCTGTCCCAAAGTGCTCCAAACCCTGCCCAGCCTGGCCTTGGACACTGCCAGGGATCCAGGGGCAGCCAGAGCTTCTCTGGGCAGCCCATCATCATCCCCCTTGTTCATTTTTCCCAACCCCTCAGCCAGAGAAGAGGATTTTAGTTGGAATTTGTTGGTACAGCTGGTGCTCTGGATGAGGAGGGCGTTTATTTGAGGAAAGGAAACAAGTGCAAAGGTATGAAATTACCTGAGGATTTTGTCTGAGCGTGACGGGATGGGGCTCTGGTGGCACTGAAAAAAAGAGATAACAAGAGAAAACTTTGGCTCTTCGGAGATTAATCTTTGCAGAGATTAAATTGAAGCCTCCAGGTCTGAGCCATCGATTGCGTTTCGCTTCCTTGACAGTTTTGTGGAAGTACAAATTACAGAGGTTGTGGGCAGTGTGGTTTTTTTAGCCACCCAGCAATTGGCTCATTTATGGGCAAGGATCTCCTTAGGGCCAGGCAGAAGGTGGGATCTGCTGGAATCCCAGTGGAACTAGAGGGTTTTTAGGGTCCCTTCCATCCCAACCTATGTGGTGATCCTGTGAATTCCACCCAAGGGAAAGGGCAGCAGCAGCAGCAGCAGCAGCAGCAGCACCCATCCCACCCTTTCTCCCTCCAGGGGACAGACGGGAGGGCCAGCAGAGCACTCCTCCTCTCACACGAGCCTGGGAGATATTCCCATTATATCAGCAGCAATGACCCTTTCAACCCCTCCCTTGGAGAACAATATCAAATGGGATCAACTCAGATTTAACAAAAAAAAAATCATTTCTAACAGCTCAAACCGCCAATTAGGCACAATCCAGCCACTTCTGCCTGTTCCCTGGAGACCAAAAATTAGTGCAAGGCAGTGGAGAAGCAGGAGCTGTGCAGGAACCTCTGTAAGTGGTGGCTCCAAGCTGAAGGAAAGTTTGGGATGAGCAGAGTGGGAGGATGTCTTTCCCTGGCTCAGGCCCGAGGGGAGGGGGTTTCAGAGACCAGCTTCCTTTTTTAATTTCCATCATATTTGTCCAGAAGGGCTGGGCAAGCAGAGGAGATGGACAAGATAAGGGCGTGTTCAGTTAATTCCACTTTAAACCCAATTCCATTTCCTTTCTAATTAGAGCAGCAGGCATGTTCTAACAGCTGATTATCTCTCCTGGGCAGTTGTGTGTATTCTCTTGGCTACTTTCTCAGTTTTTCCAAGCAAAGCTCTGCTGTGATTGTAACATAAATAAAAGGGGAGCAAGGCAGAGCACGAGCACTTTGGAGAATGCTCTGCCAAGAATTAGAAGCAAGGTTTCCTTTTTCATTCCTAAGGATGAAAAATAGAAGGTGCTCACCGTAGGAAAATATAAACCCTTGGAAGCAGAGCAGAGAGCTCAACAAATTATTATTACTAAGGACTAGCTGTAAAAAAAACCTGTGGCAGACACTCAACCCTCACAGATGTGCCAGAACTGCTGGATCTCCTGCCTGTGCCTCCCACAGGGCTCAGAGGGGCTCTGAGCACCCACATCCAGCATCTCCACCCACCAGCCTTCTTCAGAGCTGAGAGCAGGGCCAGCACACAGGAGAGGGAACCCCAGCCCTGGTGTGGCTGAAGCCTCTGCAGGTGGATGGAGCATCACAGGATCCTCTGGGAAAACTCACCTGCTTGCCAGAGTCTCATTACAGGACATGTTTGGTTTGTTTTTCTTCCAAAGCCTGTTATTGTTCTCATATTATTATTATTATTATTATCTGAAATAAACTTGTTTGGGGGAAAAAGCCCCAGTGCAGAGCTGAGTTTCCAGTCCCCTCCCCATCCTCGGGCTGCCTCCACCACTGGCAATAGGCTGGGAAGCACCAAAGTCCCTTTTTCCACCCTTCTTCCCCACTGGCAGCCAATTCCCAGATGTGAGACTGAGCTGGTTTTCCCTTTTCCATGACCTCACCCTCATTTCTCTTGGCCCTGCCTCTCCCCTCACCCAAGGGCACACTCCCAGGGGTGTATTTTTTAAGGAAAAGAGTTTTTGGCAAAAAAAAAGGGGATGTGCCACTATTGCAGACACTTCACATTGCCAGGATGGCCTTTTAAATATTCCCATCCTCTTCACCATGTTACAGTCACTAATTCCAGATGCAATTCACTCCATCCCACCACAAACACAGAGGGAAGAGCAGGAAAACGAAAAGCAGTGTAAATACCAGCACTCCTGATCCTTTTAAATTTTTTTTTTTTGGCTCCCCAAAGTCCTGGGCTGGTGCCTAAATTTCCTGTGCCCCATAAAAGCTCATCAAGCAGTTTCAGGGGCCACCTTGATGGCATTTTGCTCGCTCCAAATGGGATGAGACAGCTGAGAGTTAATAAGCCCAAAAGGAGCGCTTATAAAATAAGATGTTGTCACAAGGTGTTGTTAAAATAGCAGCTGAGCTGGCCCCTTTGGGGAGCTTAATGGCCCCACGTTTTAAAAATATCTGTGTTCCATTTGCCCCGACAGACTGTAAGTCTGAGGCAGGTATGGATTTTCCTGCCTGGGTGCCGAGTTCCAGCTCCAGACTTTTCATCCCAGGGGATCTCCCTGCCTACTCCAACCCCTGCCAGTGCCTTTGCCACTGTGTTTTTGGGGGTGGTGGCTGCAGGGATGGGGCTGTGCTGAGGTCATTTGGCTGGAATCATCCCCATCCCCATCTGCTAGAATAAATCAGCCGAGACTCCGTTTTCGTCATGCAGAAAGCCAATTCTTTATTCACAAAGCTCATATTTGTAGGAAATATCAGAAGGCACTGTGTGTTAAACCTAACTGGTCAGCAATGCAGTGAAACTCAGATCATTGATGGTAAGAGCTATTGTATATGTCTATCAAATTTTCTCTCTCTAGATATGTTTACATTTTTCCTTTTTGGGCTCTCGTGGGACAAATCTTATTTTTTACACAGGTGCATTTGTTTCTCACACCCTCAAAATAGATTGTTGTGTTAAACGAACTCCTCACGCTCAAAATAGCTTCACATGGGAACTTGCAAATTGCTTGTTAGCTGCACTTGGAAGAAATGACAGGCCAGCTTTGGCAATTTCAGCAGAGCAAGGCCTGATTTCATAAGGCCTTTCTTTCATAATTCCTCTACCTGTGTGTGACACCCATCCAAGAGGTGTTGCCCTGCTGGCGGATGCTCCTTCTTCCCAAGCCGCTCTTCCTTCCCATGGCTCAAACTCCTGGGGGATTAGCAAAGCTGCTCCCACCCAGGTCGATATTCTATTTCTCTTTACCTTGAGCTATTTGCAAGAACTTCACGCCCAGCACGAAATTTTCCGACTGACAAGCAAAATTTAGTCGGCAGAGCTTCCATTATTCCCAATTTATTCCTCCGCAGGAGAGTCGTGCGGGATGAAGGGCTGGGGAAAGGAAAACAGGGCCCAGCAGCAGCCAGCAAACCAAAGCCAAGCAGAATTATGATCCACAATTCATCAACCATTACGTGCAGGGGATTTCAAGTGTATTTATTGCAATCTGACTGCGAGCAGCTCAAAAATCAATTTGGTAAATGTGGAGGGAAAGGGCGGAATGATGTTTTTTGTTATCCTTTCCCTGGTAAATAACTCAGCTCCTGCAGGGTTTGCCATCAGGGACAGGATCCAGCCCAGGGTGGCTAAAACAGAGGGGAGGGATGCACAGAAGAGGATGGAAAAAGCCTTGGGACAGGCATGGGGACACAAGGATGTGACTTGTTGATGCAGGGATGGATCACTGGGAACGAAGCAGAGCGGATGTGCGGACACAGCCATGGAAGTGGAGGGGTTTGGGTTGAAGGAGGTGGCAGAAACTCTCCAGAAATCCCAGCTCCAAGCTGATGCCTCAGACATTGTCCCCCTGTGCTGGGCACTGCTGAGGCACCTCGAACCCTCCCTTCAGGTCTGTCCATTCAGGAAGGACACGAGGGGCTGGAGCGTGTCCAGAGAAGGGAACTGACTTGGGGAAGGGGCTGGAGCTCCAGGAGCAGCTGAGGGGGCTCAGCCTGGAGAAAAGGAGGCTCAGGTGGGACCTTCTTGCTCTCTACAACTCCCTGACAGGAAGGTGCAGCCAGGTAAGAGTCAGGCTCTGCTCTTTCCCTCTTTCCCAACATAAACAATTCCGTAATTCCACGACCCGAAGCGAGCGGATACAGAAAAATGTGGTGGGCGTGACCCCGAGCACACCGGACCTGCTGTACCAAACCTGAACTGCTGCAACACCTGAGTGGCTTTAGTCCTACGTTAGTCCCTGTCTGGGACTGATCTGGGGAAAGCCTGGCTTTCTCCTGCCAGACCAAGAGCAGCTCAGTGCCAGACTGCTGGGTGGGAAGGGGCGAAATTCCGTTTATATCCAGGGAAGGGATGAGTGGATCGTCCTCCCCAGTCCTCACACCTCACTTACTGGTCTGGGAGCCACGAGCCCAGCTCTGCCAGGAGAGCTCTCCAAAGGCACGGGGGAGGTGGTGGCTGCCATGCCTGCCTGATAAATCAGGGCATCTGCTCCCAAAGGTTGGATGACACCAGCTTTTCCATTTTGGTGATATGCAGCCATCTGGTGCACTTCGAGCGAGAGGGTTTCTTCTCCTCCAATTTAAGAAATGGAATGAAAAAGGATGAGATTAGATGAGAAGCAGAGGGGAGTTTTGCATCTCTTTAATAATGACCTTTTTCCAGGGTGGGTTGTTTTTTTTTTTTTCTGTAGCACTGGGAAGAAAACTTCTATTTTAAAAGAGAAACTGGGTTTCTCATATGTTCCCATGATTCCTGATGCTGGCACTTTCAATTAATCACTGCAAAGAAGCCACCACGAAAATAGCGACACCAGAACTGAATATCCTCTGGGCAAATGCTGCTAATGCTGCCTGATGTGTTTAAAAAAAAATAAAATAAAATAGAATAAAATAATTCTTTTCCTTGGCACCTCTCCTCTGGCTCATCTTATGCAAATCACCTCGCTAAGGAGAATTTCCCAGGCCATGACCGAGGCTGGTCAGTGGGGCAGATCGAAGTTCCCAGGTAATTATTTATGTGTGAACTCAATACAAGGAGATTAAATCTGAGCCACGTTCTCTGCCTGGCTCCATCCTCCCTCGGAGCCACGTGTGACACAAAGTTTAACTGCTCAGGGAGGCAAAGGTTTGTGATGCTCCAACATCTGGCAATCCCACGTGTCCTCTGCTTCCAGGACTGGTGTTTGGGAAGGGGAAGGGAGCACCCCCTGTGGTCCTTGTCACCAGGGGCTGCCAATCTGCACGGTTCACCTGTTGAGCAGAACGAGGCCAAGAGCAAATTCTGAGCCAGGGAAGGATTTCCAATTTCTGGTTTGCCCGAGGACCTTGCGGGTCGCAGCAAGTTCAGGCTTTTCACCTCAGGTTTTCCAGAGGTGAGGGGGAGCTCAGCTCACTTAGCAGGTTATTGGCATGGAATCATGGCCAGGCTGTGCTCCTGGCAGAGTCTGGTGGTGGAGTTTCATCTGCATAACCCAAAGCCATCCTGGATTCAGCAGGATTTGTCCTTTTCTCCCTAGGGTGCACGGAGAGCAGAAATACCAGGATGGGCCTTGCCCAGGGTGGAGGTGTTTTGGCAGAGCCCATGGCTTGGGGATGCTGTTGGAAAGGGATAAATGGATCTTCACAGAGTAATTTAGCTAGGAAAAGCACCCCAAAGTCAAGTCCAACCATTCCCCCAGCACTGCCCAATCCAGCACCAACCCGTGTCTTTGAGGGCCACATCCGTACAGCTTTTACCTTCTTCCAGGGATGGAGACTCCAGCACTTCCCATGGAACACAGGACTCTGGGCTGGGAGATCACTTCCTACAGGATGCCAAGAGGTTGCCTGAGCTCCAGGAGAAGCTGGGTAAGGCTCCCCTCAGACTGTTCAATACACGGAAAAGGTTTTGGTGCCAGGTATCCCCAAGGAAATGTCTGAACCGGGCTGAGCAGAGAATCACTTTCTCTTGCCCTGCCAAGGAACACAGAGCAGCAAGAACCAGGCTTTCAGGGAAGAGGAGACCCATCATTTTATCTCCCATCAGGGCAGGTGAGGCTCACTCAAATCAGGATTTGGCTCCCAGGACACACACCTGTCTCTTGGGATGGATATCCCCATCCCTGCCTGCTCCTGCCCAGCCCAGCACTGCACACTGCACTGAAATGATTTCCTTGCCTTTGGGGACTGGAATTAACTGATTTGCAGGAATTGTTCTTCACCATTAGCTTTAAACTACCTGGGAGCTGGGTGAGAAGCAGCTCCATATCCCCTCTCCTGCCCTGACCCTTTCCAGCACACTGCTTTCTCCCCACCTTGCTTGGGAGCAGCTGAGATAACTTCTGGAGGTTTTTTTTTTTCTTTTTGCACCCATTTATCCCCCTGCTTTGGCGTGGTCACACGCCTCGTTTCCCCCAGCTTTACTCACATTTTGCTAGCAGCACTGACAGAGCCACCCGAGGGAGGGGAGAAGTTCAGGGCTCACAGCTCCCCTTCGCCCTCCCCTGCTCAGCACCAGGGAGAGACAAATGTGCCTTGTACAGGCTGTGACAGCTGATGACTGATGACATTTATCTTCCCTCTGAGGAGGACGGGAGAAGTCACTTCTGGCTGGTCTCACCTGGGCTGGCAGCTCTCTCAGGGCTGCCTTTAACCCAGCTGACACTTTCTCACAGGCCACCGTGGTGATCTGCTGCCAAGCCTTCAGCCAGGGCTCCCCGAAATTTGGCCCCACGCCTTTTCCTCCCCTCTTAAAAGGACAAACATTGCCTGTAAGTGCTCGCTGAGGGACACAGGCTGCTGCTTTTCCACTCAAACAGTTTCCATCTAACAGAGAACCCCTGTCCACACCAGTGTTTTTAATCTGCCCCTTCCTGGAAGGTGTGACAGCACACAGCTGGGAAGATGGATGGTGCACAGGGTGTGTGGGACAGCATCGCTGGCACAGGGCTGGAGTGAGAGGAAGGGAGAACAAGGCACATTCCAAGGGAAAAGTCACATCCCTGGAAGTGTCCAAGGCCAGGCTGGATGGGGCTTGGAGCACCCTGGGACAGCAGAAGCTGTCCCTGCCCTGACAGGACAGAAGCAGGTGCTCTTGAAGGTCCCTTCCAACCCAAACCAGCCTGATTCTATCAAGGAAATTTGACCCTTTAAGGAGGTTTTGACTCCCTCTCCGCCCCCCCCAGACACACCTTGTGCCTTATCTGCAAATTCCAGCAGCACTGCTCTGCACATTTTACATCTCGGGGAAGGACAGATTTGTGTGGGCTCACAGGGAGGATAATCTGCTGGGTGTTACTAGGCAGAGAAATCACATCAGACTCCAGGATTCCCTGGAGAGGAGAACAGTTGGAGGTCAGGACAGCCTTTGTGGTGAGCACAGACTGCTCCTCAGCTGAACCAGAAGAGCCTTTCTGGTGTCCTCCCAGGCTTTTCCCTGCTGCCAATGCAGAGGCATTGGAAATACGCTTTTTTAGGGGGTTGCTGGTAATGTGATTTGTCACTATAAACTCCCTCCACTGAGCATTTAGATACCTCTGGCCTTCTCCAAGACCTGTTTTCTGTCTGCTTCCCCTCCCCATTTCTGAAACACTGAAGATTTAAGCCAAGCAAACTCACCAGCCTTCTCTGACTGATTTTTCTTGAGGCTTTCACCGGAATAATTCTCCTCCAGTTTCCCATCAGTGGCTGCACCAACAGCCACCAGCAGTATTGATTAAGTACTGAGTCACTTGTGAGCCAGCACAGGCACTTAAAAAGAGAATAAAAAATAAAGTCCTCTACAGAAATATCAATCAAAGTCCAAAAAAAAACAGGGAAGAAAGGGCTAAAAGCATATGTATTAAATGCAGTACAATCTGGCTTTATAGGGAGCCCTTTGGAGGTAATTCCAAGCTGCCTTAGGCAAATCTAAAAATTATCCAAGCAGATACCTCCTGAAAAGAGCTAGACCACTCAGGGATGATTTTTTTTATTTGTGGTATGAATGCAGTGTCAAAAGGCCCTGTTACAGCTTTTAGAGGTGAAGTTGCTATAAGAAGTTCCCAGAACTGTCCTTTCCCTCCTGCACCTTCCCACCCTCCCTCAGTTGCACAAGTTTCTCTGGATTTGCAGTTGTGCTAGTAAAAAATTCAGGTGTGAGTGGTAAAACACACCCCTGACGAAAAGGCTCCAGAAGAAATTCCCAATTTCCCTTGCTGGGCTCTCAGCACAGCCCTAGGAAGCAGAGGGGTGATCAAACCCTGGGCAGAGCCCTTGGGAAAGGGATGCCAAACAAGAACTGACCCAGGCAGCCTAAAAAGGGGAAGATGCACTCGTTCAGGTGTGAGAAATAGGAGGGGCAGCAGCCAACATTTAAATTTTTGGTGGTGGGAAATGCTTGGGTTTGTGCCTTTTTATTTTTTTTAAACAAACAAACAAAAAAAAAGATCAATACTTAATTCAGCTCTAGGGGGGTATCACACCTCGGAAACACGATTGGCGAACTATTAAATATTGCTTTTCCATAATTCTGCCTGGGTTTATCTCTGCAGCCTGCAGTTTTTCTCCCCTCTGTTCCCTTCCTGAAAGCATTAACAGTGGGTTTTGTGTTTTTATTGCACCGTGCATCTGTCGCCACTTCTGTTCAAAGCTCCCAACCAAACGCGATTCCCCCGGATCACCGGCACTCCCAAAAACAGGGAGGTGCCCCCTGAGCAGCTGTCACCTCCCTGTCCCTCCCCTGGCATCCCCAGGGCTGGTGCTGGGGCACATTCCAGGCAAGGAAAGAGACGTGGAGGTGATGCCCAGAAGCCTCAGAGGTGGAGCTGAATGCCACTGCTGGGGCAAAGATCAAATCCTTGTTCCTCTTTTTTATGCCTGAGCCTGCATTAATTTCTGTGATTAGTGAAGGGAAATATTATTTGATTACCTGTGCAATGCCGTGGGCTGGTGTTTCCCATGCAGGAAAAACCAGGATGCTGGAAAATGAGCAGGGTGAGCTGCTCCCCTGGCTCTGTTACAAAAGAAATAATAATAAAGAAGCCAATAATGGGATTTTGGATTGGTGTGGCACTTCCAATTTTCAAAGCAAAATATTCAGGGGGAGGCAGTGGTGGTGTTCACTCGCTGGGGTGGCATCAAGCAGCTCAGCACAGTTTCTTAAATCCCACAGCACTTCAGCTCCCACAGCAACAGGAGCAGCCCTTCGTTAGGCAGGAATTGGGGTGGTGCTGGCTGTGAGTTCAGAGGGGCTCTCTTCACAGGCATTGAGGTCCTTCTCCTTCTTCCTTCCACAGCAAACCCTCAGTGCCTTCTCTTCACTGTGCTTTCCCTCAAGGAATAGCAGCCTGGAGCTCTTCTCTGCCCCAGCTGGAGTTTGAAGGTGATTTTCATCAGCTGACACCCCAAGGTTAGCTGAGCCCCAGTGCTGGGGCTGCTTTTCTTCTGAGCAGTAACTGACCCACAGCACCCTCCTCTGCACTGGCCAGAGCTGCCCTGTGGCAATGGGACCTCACAGCTCCCAGCCCCCTCCTGCAACATCCCAAGGCAAGTTCAGTCAGCTCTTCAGGAGGCAGGAGTGTCAGACCTGGGTGTGTTCCCCAGCCCAAGATCCTCTGTGGGTGCTGGAGCCCCATCACTCACAGCACAAAAGAAAGGATGTGTGCAGGCAGTTATCAGATCTGGGCTCCTCACTCATTTCTCAGAGCAGGAAACACTATTTATTACATCTTTTTTGCTGCTTCTAAATGCAATCAACCATTTCTTGGCATTTCATCAAAGATAAATAGCCTGATCCTGCTTTCATCCACATGGAAGGAAAAATTCCCCTCGGCTTCTTCTGCTGAAAGAGTGAAAGCTCAAAGAATATCAGCTGATGGTTTTAAAGTTCTTCCCTCCTTTTTCCCCTGTTCTTTCTCTGCCAGGAGACCAAGCTTCAGGTACAGGCTTCCTTCTGGGGTTAGCCCAGAATCATCTTTCCCAAACCATTGTGTTCCTCTGTGCTGCAGAGGAGGAAGGAGCCGCTGTGTCTCACAGCACAGCCCTGAAATATTTAGAGCTTTGTGGGCTAAATCCAGGGCCACAGAGTAATGGGAGACAGCCTAATGGCATGGATGGTGGGGGGAAAGTCATGGCAAGAAGGTGCCATGGATGGCACTGCCACCAGGGTGAGGAGCATCCAGCACAGTGCCTTCCATCGCCCCTACACAGAAATTTTCAATTTCGAGCTCCATTCATCCAGCGTTTCCCAACAATGCCAAAATGACACATGCACAAAAAAAACCGCCCCCAACCAACCAGAGCAGGAGAGAGCGGTGGTGGGGTTTCTTTTCCCTTTTAAAATCTGCAAGCATGTGTGTTCAGTGCTCATGGAAATGTCAAATCTGAAGCAGAGGGAACTGGTACATCATCTGTCAAAACTGCAGCTGGCTTTAGCAGCTCAGCCTGACATTACCAGGGAGCAGCACGGGAAAAAAAAGGGGAAAACAAACCTGGGAGCCCAGCAGCAATGAGAGGAAATGTAGGCCTGCCTGCTGGATCAGAGGTCACCAGGAATAAAACTGACACTAAACCAGAGTTAAATGCACTTTAAGTTTGCAGCAAGGTTGTCTTAAAGGCTGTTTCTGTCCCCGCCGCCTGCCTGAGCACACGGAGCTATGCTTGCCCTTCTCCATCTCTCTCTGCTCTGGGGCTCCTCTGCCTGTGTCTTCCTTTAGCCTTCCTCCTGATAACCAAAACTGGCACCACTGTGGTTCTACCCGTGGATCTCCAAGAGCTCCCAGAGCCCTGATTTCCCCATCTTCAGGGAAAGGGCAGCAGAGAAGAGCAAATGACGTGACTCAAGGTCATGTGGTGGACCCCAAAATCATGGTGCTCCTTCAGTGAGCTTCCAACAGACCCACGTTTCTCTCCTGTAAGAGCCTGAACGAGGGATGCAGGACTTCAGGCTGCTCTTTAAAATGCTGTTTATTGTGTCCAAGGTGTTACAGCAGTCCGGGGTCATGGGTGACAGAGCCTGTGCCTACAGCTGTCAGCTCCAGCTGCAGACACGCCTGGAGACCCTTTAATTTTGGTTACAATGCATTATGTACTTATATATATAAATATAAATTTAATTTTGGTTACAATGCATTATATACTTTGCTGAGCATCTTAATACATAACAACTAATCTATACCTTTGCTATTACCTATAGCCTATCATAACTGCTATAATTACCATATTCATGTAATTAATTCTCCAATCACAAAAATTAGTATGTCACAGTTTAAGCTAGAAGTTGGGTTTCAGTTTTCTTGCAGTGGAAAATTCTGAGACTTTTTTTCTACTTACATCATCGGCAGTCTTGTTTGCCTGTGGAATCTTTCTGCTTGGTAAAAACATCTTTTTGTTTGTGGTCAGCTTATCCTTTGCTCTAAGTCATAAAAACCTCGCACAACTAACATACCCTTTGCCTTCTTAGTTATCCAGTAAGACTGGCTCAGCAATTCTCTATTTACACATTATTATTCTTCTATATCAAAACTTGTTCCATCTCTATTTCTCTCTCAGATTCTACATTCAGAAATCTTTCTGCCAAGCATACACATCTGTTAAACTTTCTTGTCAAACTTTCACCCTTCCCAACACTCTCCCTCTCCTCCTCCAAGTCCTCCACAAGCCTTGCTTGGCCGTGTCTCCGGCAGCTGTCTCAGCTGGCTGTGCCCTTGGAACTCCTCATCTCTCCATGACCTTAGCACTTGCCCAAATCTGCTTTCCCTCGGTGTTTCCAGGCACTCTGGGGAGCAGGACCTTGCATTTTTAGTGCCGGTGCCGCGAAGCGCTGAGCAAATTCCCAGTGACAGATTATCAATAGTCAGCACTATTAAAAATTTCCCCCAACTCCAGAGAAAGCCAACCAAGTACTGAGCACAAAGGAGTCGATTTTGAGTCATTCCACTCCCTGTTCCTCTGGTGTTTGAGGAGGTGCTTCCACGCACCAGGGATGGGTTTCGTGGAAGATTTTGCCCTGGCAGTGAGCAGAGATTTGGGCTGGAGTGTCTGGAGAAAAGCTCGAGGCCGAGAGCAGGTTGGCAAGGCTTGGTGCAGAGGGAGCAAAGATCCCTTTGCTCCGCCGAGATGGAGGAGCTGTTTGCTGTAAATCTGCTCCAATTACAGGAGGTGCCCTCGGGGACAGCCCTGCTCCTGCAGCGTGCCAGGGATGGATCTTCAGGGCTCTGGCTTGGCCGAGGAAGGGCGACCGTGTCCCTGCTTGTGGCTCAGCGCTGTCACTTGGACAGATTTAGGGAGTGCAATCCTATCTTCTGGAGCAGGTAAAGCTGCCTGATGATGAGGAGGGGAGGGAGGAATTGGGAGCCAAGGCAAAGCCAGAGCTGTTTAATGGACCCATTAGAGGGCATTAGCTGACACGGCTGGAATTTAAAGGAGAGCACCGGCACAGCCTGAGCTTAGCCTGGGGTGTGCTGTGCTCTCCATCTGCTGCTCTGGCCAGCGCTTCCCTGAGATCCCAGCGGCTCCTGCGTGGGCTCTCCAGCCCTCCTGGGTGCTGGAGGAGGTGGGAAGCCAGAGGGTGGCAAGGGGACTGTCCCTAGGGTGCATTCCTGCCTCACGGAGACGTGCGGGAGCGGGCGCGTTTGGCAGCCCCAAAACCTCCCTGCCACGCCATCGCTGCCTTCCCCCTGCTGGTCTCCTGCCCACCCCAGGAGCCTGGTCCCCACCCCCTGCTGCAGTGCCAAGATGTGTCAGTGACTCTGGGAAAGTCACTTGAGCTGCTCCAGTTCTCCCAGTTCATGCATCACGCCCGGGTTGGAGCCTGGGGAAGGGATGGGGCTGGTGGCACCACTGGGACTTCCCTCCTCTTCAGCCCAGGAAGCAGTGCGGCAGATACACCTAAAATCTTAAAAATAAATAAATAAATATAATCCAGACCATGAGTCTACAAACAGGACCTGGCTGGTGGGGAGGCTGATATTTAAAGGCTGAAGAAAAATGGGGACATGAGTGATCAGGACACATATGGGATGAGAAGGGTGGCAAAAGAACCACACACCCCCCTCCAAAAAAAAAAACTTTCTCATGGATCCAGCAGTCCTGTGTGTTTCAGTCCTGGTTCCTGACAAGAGGAAATTCCCCCTTCCATGTGCATTTTCCACTGCCCAGGGCTGATGGAGACCAGGCAAGGTCGCCCAGAGCTCCATGCTGCCTGAAGAAGAGCCTGCCCTGGCCCTAGAGCAAGGGTGAGCAACCCCAGCCAGCCCTGCCTGCTGGGACATGCAGGAATGGGGTGGACGAATCATTTGGGGCAGCTGAATAATTCAGGACAGCAGCCCTTCCTCTGCACCCCAGGGAAGTCCCAGCTCCAGCCTCCCTGGCGTGGGATCCCTCACAGGGACCACAGGCAGCAACCTGGCTGATGGACACAACCCCATCCTGCACTTCTTCGTTGCTTTCTCGCTCTCCTCTTTTCTTTCTCTGTCCTCCCTTCGACATCCTCCAGCCCTCCTGCTCCCCACCGGGGCTGGAGTTCATTCCAAAGTGTCCAGGACACTGAGCATCCTCCCAAGTGCCACTTGGAGAGCAGGAGACAACACCAAGTCCCCTTCTCCAGCTCACAGGCCCGGATTTGAGGGGAACACCCTTTTCATTTCAGACCTGAAGCGACCTCGCCCCTTGTTTTTTCCTTCCCCTCCCTTTGCTGATGATTTCACTGACACAAAGCATCCCAAAACCACCCAAAAAACAGACTGAGGAGCCCCAGCGCAGGGCAAGGGCAGAGTCAGAGCAAAGAACCTGTGAAGTACAAGCCCAGCTATTCCACACACTCATTAGTGACAGACATTGCTGCCTGCAGGGAGACAGTTTCTGGGTGACTGAATGTAGAACTGTTTGGAACAAATTCAATAAACCCCAGCGTGCCTTTTGCTTTTAAATGGGCTCTTTGCTCTGAGCTGGCATTCCTGGTGGAAGAGCACGGGCTCAGGCTGGGAGTTTGCCAGGGAGGTTTCCAAGCTGAGACCTGGGCCACAGGGGTCACCCCGAGCTGGGAAATGGGGTGACCCCAGCCTGGCCTGCCTCACCTGGGAGCAGACATTTCAACACAGCCCGCTCCAACAAACCTCCTGAGGGCTTTGGTGGTGCTCCAGCCCCAAGTGGAGCCCTGGAAGCTGATGTCAGAACCTCCAAAAATCACTGCAAAGCCCATTTTGGGAGAGTTTTAGTGGTCCAAAGCTCAGGGCAAGCCTGGTTTTAGCTGCCTTGATGCTCGGTGCCTTGCCTCCACGTCGAGGCTGTCAGGCAGAGGATTCTCCATGGGATCTGCCTTTATTTCCATTCATAAGAGCCTTCAGGACAGGTTTAATTGCTGGGGTATGGACCAGACATTCCAGTCATGACTACAAGTGAATCAAAGTGCTGAAGCCCCTGCTTTAATTAAAAGACACGATACCTGTGCCTGCCTAGAGTGCAATGGCAACAAAAGCAGGCTACCAGGAGAAGTAATATCCACCTAATCCAATCTGATCTGTGTAGTTATTAGGCCTAGCTAATATTGGTATTGATTTTATTACTAATATCACTGCCACAGTTGGAAACCAACCACAGCTCAGAGTTTCGCATCATTCATAATTTTCTTCATTTGTTTGGCCCTGGAACAGATGATTTTTTTTTCTCCTCCATCGTTCAAAATCCACATACAGGTTTCCTTTTTGGGGTTCTACCTCTTGTTCCTCCATCTTTACCTCTTCCTCACTACATCATCTGCTTTTTCCCTCTTGGTTTGCCCCTCATGCAAGATCGAACCCAACACTTACATTTTTGTCACTCTGAACTCAGCCAAAGAAGCTTCCAGCAGTTTATGAGTCAGAAACACAAGATAGAGCTGCTGGTCACTGAGAGAAATTGCCAGGAATTTGGGGAGGGTGAATCACCCTCAAAGACAGCTGAGAAGGGAAACAGAGAGACAACCTCTTGTCCTTTTCCTCTTTGTCTTTCAGCTCATTTTTTACCCAGCTTTGAGCGAGGAGCACAACAGGGGAATTTTCTGCAATCTCCCCATAGGAAGGAGCTTAGTTCCTGCATTTTCCCATGAGGATGACCTGGGAGATGAACAAACCTGGTGCTGGACAAGCTCCCTCTGTGAGGCCACATGCAGTGAGCTCGACACACAGAGCTTGTCTCTGGCTCCCCATGTTCCCATTTAACTCCAGGTTAACTGCAGCTCCCTGGCAAAGCTGTCTGTCACCTCCCAGCCTCTTCCTTGCTCACTCTAGAAAATAACAGCTCCCACACTCTGAAAAATCCCACATAATTGGTGCAGCCTCCACAAAGTGCCTCTCAACCAACAGCAGGACGATTTGGAGCTCGAGAGGTGGCTCTGTCTTTTCAGAAGGGTCATGGGTTGACGACCTTGTTTATTTTCCTCGGTGTCTATCCAAGAAAAAACAAAACAAACCCACCAAAAAACACCATCCCAGCTCCTCCAAGTCGAGCCTGGCAGCACCAGTTTGGGGCACAGCTGGAGGAATAGACAGGTTTCCATCCCACAGCTGTGTAAAAGCCTCAGAATTAGCCTTGGCCTTCTGGTGATAAACCAGCCCTCAGCTTTCCCTTTTTTTGCCCCACATCTTGGCAGGATGAAGGATTCTGGCACTGAAGTGCAGAGATCTGGAAAACATGGAGTCTGTTCCAGTCACCCTGCACATACTTGGCCCTCTCTCCAACACCATTTGAGCACAGGGAATTGCCACATCACCAATTTGGTGTGGATTTAGGTATTCCAAGGACCAAACCCTGTTTGTTTTGCTGTTTTACCCCCTGACTTGGCAGCCCTGGCCAGGTCCTCATTAGCATCTCTCCCTCCCATGACAGATAAACAGCAATACCCAGAGTCACACACACTTATAAATAAACAGAAAAGGAGCATCAATTCAGCCATGAACACAAAGCTTAAGGACACTGCATCTCATTCCTGCTTGCTGCCTCGGGCACTGCGAGCTGACAATCAAAATCCACCGAGTGCCAAAAATATTAGTTTAGTTTAATATTTGTGTTTGCTCAGCTCCTTCCCGTGCCGGGATGACAAACTGCCCTGGGAAGGCATTGCCAGAGGCACTCACACTTCCATTCTCCCTCTCACTGGTTCTGGCACGCAGAGGGATCTTTTCAAACCAATAAACACTTTCATTTTTGTCCTGGCTGAAAGGACTCCCTCCGTGGGGTGATGTTCTGCTGGAGGAAATGATTTAAGAGCAGAGATACGGCTGTGATTCAATACGGCTGTGATTCAATAGCGTGCCCAGGAATTCCTTGTAAAGTCAAGGGAGAGACAAATTCTGACATTACCCCAGCCTCGTTGAGCTTATCAGAGTATTTCTGGAGTGAGAATGCAGCAACAAAGAGTGTGACACTTCTTTATGTGGTGTCTGGTAGCTCTGGTTCTCAGGTGGAACAGCAGCAATGCCATCTCTCTCTTGTTGAGTTACATCCTGACACGTGTGAGAACAAGCAGCAGGAAGGGAAGATGAGAAGAGAAGGAGAGAGAGCTTATTCTGTTGGGGTTGGATAAAGAGGATGGAGAGAGAGCTTTTCCAAGCCCTTGGTTGGGGTTGGATAAAGAGGATGGAGAGAGAGCTTTTCCAAGCCCTTGGTTGGGGTTGGATAAGGAGGATGGAGCTCAGAGCAGCAGCCATATCAGAGCTGGTCCCTCCCAGCCTTCCCTACTTGGGATCACCAACCCTTGGCTCAGGACTGGCAAGCTGATCTAGCAGGAACAAAGTCAGGCCAACTATGAGAAACAGATTTCCTCTTTTTCCCTCCTCACCACCTTCTCATTGCTGAAAGGCTGCCCGAGCTCCTCAGGGAATCACGGAACAGTTTGGGCTGGAAAGGACCTTCAAGATCACTCAGCTCTAGGCAGGGAGCACCTCCCACTACCCCAGATTTCTCCAGGCCTGGCTTTGATGCACACCAGGGACTCAGACAAAGCAGAACCCCCCAGAAGCAGAGCTGTGAGCTGGAGCTCAGCAGTCTGAGCCAGTTACCTGGAGGCACTGCAAGGGCATGGGCTCACACCCCGCTCCTGCTTCCCCCAGGTGGCACAGAGCAGCCCAAAGCCCAGCCTCAGGGAGCAGAACATCCCTCTTTGTGGCCTCAGGAGATGTTTGCTGAGGAGCTGTAGAGAAGGACAATGCTGGCTGTCTCCTCATCAAGGTGGGCTGTGGCAAGGCAGAGTCGTGCTTTCACTCCAGCACTGCCCTGGAACACAAAGCTTTGTCTTTGCCTGTCAATATCCCAGTTGGATTCTGCTTCTCTGTATTTAATTTGAGATGAGTACTGCAGGACCTCTTTTGTTAGCTGGATACCTCATGCACATTGTTATTATTTCTTTCATAAAAATCAATAAAGACTTAGGAACAACAACCACCAATAATAACAGTACATCTCTCTTTGTGTCTTTGTGTTGCAGCTTGCTGAATAACTCAGAAAAGCAGCAGACAACAGTCAAGAGGGAAGATTAAAAAAGATGTTGTTTCCAAACTGGACCTGCTCTTCCTTTGGAAAAAGTTTCCAGCCACTTAAAACTACAGCACCACCTCAGCACACAAGAATTCAGTAGCAGAGGCTCAGGATGGGAAGAAATGCTCAGAGGATGAGGCACCAGACAGAGCTCCTCTGGTTTGGTGTCCTGCTTGTCTTGCCTGTGAAACACGAGCAAAAACAATGATGGAAATGCAAAGATGGAAATTCAAGGGCACCACTTTGAAAATCTAACCACAGGGAAATCATTCCTACTGCAGTCACTTCCTGGGCACTAACAAAGCTCAGGGAGACACTTTCCTTGCTGGTTTCCATGCTGCTGTGAGATGAGGAGATAGGAGGAAAGGATACGGAGCTGCTGGAGCCAGTCCAGAGGAGGCCACAGAGCTGTTCCCAGGGCTGGACCCAGGCTGGAGCCAGGCTGGGAGAGCTGGGGGTGCTCACCTGGAGAGGAGAAGGATCTGACGGAGAACTCAGAGCCCTTTCCAGGGCCTGAAGGGACTCCAGGAGAGCTGGAGAGGGACTGGGGACAAGGGATGGAGGGACAGGACGCAGGGATGGATGGGATTTTGGGAAGGAATTCTTCCCCATGAGGATGGGCAGGCCTGGCACAGGGTGCCCAGAGCAGCTGTGTTTGCCCCTGGATCCCTGGCAGTGTCCAAGGCCAGGCTGGATGGGGCTGGGATTCACCTGCGACAGTGGAAGGTGTCCCTGTCCATGGCAGGGGGTGGGATTAGTTCCTCTTCCAGGTCCCTTCCAACCCAAAGCATTCCATGATCTCTCTGCCATCCAGTTCCAGGAAACAGCCTCAGAAAGAGGAGTGGAAATCACATAGGAGCTCTGCAGCTCCCCAGTACCCTTTAATTATTTTACATGAGAGGTTAAAAAGCCACCATGTGCCTGGAGGCAACACTTTCCCCACTCCCTGTGCTGTCATCAGCTGCTCCTGCAGCTCCAGCTGGGATTCCCAGGGACACACCAGGACCCATGCAAGCACTGCACTGCTGTCACAGGGACC
>VWZV01015131.1:1543061-1624138 GCA_013397155.1 Irena cyanogastra
TTCCACGGGGATTACACAATCTGGATGATTTCTGCTCTTGCTTCTTGGTGGTTGTTGAAGAACTGACACGCACAATTTTTTTTTTCCTTTTTTCAAAAAAAAGAAAAAAAGAAGAGGGGNTATATATTATTATTATAATATTTCTCCTCTATAATTAGAGGAGGAAAACTCCCTCAATAATCAGGTTTCTAATCAGAGGGGAGAAAACCCCTGTGGTGCCGTGTTGGAGGGGCAGTGTTCCCGCTCCGGGTGTGCCAGCTCTGTGGATCGGGGATTCCCATGGATCAGCAGGGGCTGTGATACCTCATCTCCCATCAGAGAGAGCCGGCTGGAGCCCGATTCCCAAACTCTCCGAGAGGGAAAGGGCAGCTATGAGATAAGAGCTGGGGGTACCAGTGAGGAGGAGGCTGTGGATCAGCAGGGATGAAACCTAAATCTCAGTAATTTACTCTTTTTTTCTCATTTCCTAAGGTGAGAGGATCCCCCTCTTGCCTGCCTGGCTTTTCCTTCTGTTTTCTTTTAGAGGAAATCTGTGCAGAGGCCACAAGAAATCCCCAAAGCAGGTGGAACAGAGAAACTGTGGATGCCCCATCCCTGGAAGTGCTCAAGGCCAGGCTGGATGGAGCCCTGAGCAGCCTCAGCTCCGGTGGGGGTGTCCCTGTCCCTTCAGGGGGTGGGACAAGGTGATCCTTGGTGTCCCTTCCAAGCCAAACCATCCCATGGCTCTGATCCTCTCAGTCTGGGACAAAAGCTGTTCCTGGGAGTGTCCCTGCCAACAGCAAAACGAAGGCAGCTCCACGGGTGTCCTGGTTTGACAAGAGGAGAATTTAAAAAGTGAAGCAAAAAAATTGTGTATAACTAAGAGTTAGGTAAGCCACTAAAAAACAAGGCACATCTCTGTGAAAAACACATGTTAAAAACAAAAATCCCCAAGAACTTCCTCTTTCTTCCCCAGCTGGCAAGAAGGAAACCAAAGGGGGAGGAGAAGTAGTCTAAAAAATTTATTTTAATTCTTACTACTTTTTTCCCCCTTTTAATTACTATTAATAAATTTTTCTTTATACCCTTTTAAAATTTTAAACCTACTTTACCTTTCTCCTAATCCTACCTCACAACAAAAAAATAAATTATTAACTAAAGAAATCTCAAAATTACTAAAAATTTCAAATTAGCGAACCAAAACCACTACATAAAATTAGTATTTCTACCCAGTTTTAAACTAAAGCCACAACATTGGGACAGGATCTTCCTGGAAAGGGGACAGTAGTGGCTCAGCTGAATGAGGAGAAGAAGGTGGCTCCTTGGGTCCAGTTTTTACCTGGAATTAGGGGTGTGCTGGCAGTGTGGGTGTCCCAGCAGGGGCAGCTCCCTGTGCTCATCACCAGTTACCCCTGCCCATCCAGACAGGGAAACACCAAACATGTCCCCCGGACAGGAACGTGTTTTCTTTCCCCAGGAGGGGAAGATGAAGGTGCCAGGCGTAGCAGGAGTCCAGCTGATGTTGTGCTCTCTCCCTTTTCCCCCCTGTGTTAATTAAAACCCCACACTTTGCTGAGGTTAAATTCACCTTGGAATCCAAGTGCCAGCAGCACCAGGCAGGCTGTGTCCAAACCCAAGTCCCTGGGTGGAGCTGGGGCTCTGCCTTTGGGAAGATCCTGCTCACAGAGGCGGCAGGGATCAGGTCCCAGGAGAGCTCTGGCACCACCAGGGCAGGAGAAGTTCCTGGGACAAACCTTCTCCAGGGTTTTCCTGACTGACAGAGGTTTCTCTCCCACAGCCTTCACCTCTAAATGAACTTTGCACTGCCCAGCCTCTCTGCCCTGCTGGGCCTTTCCCAGGGGCACTTCCAGGTGTCACAGCCCACCCCACCAGTGGCTGGACATCCCCACCAGGGGGGACACAAATGCCAGGACTCCGTGACAAAATCTGGGAGCAGGGATGATTTGAGAGCAGGGAGAGCTCCTGTCCCTCCCCATTCTCATATCCCCACCACCTTGTGAAGCAGGGATTGCAGCACCTCATCCAGCTCCTGTGGTCTCCACAGCCTGGTCAGAGAGTGAGGAAACTAAGTTTTCCCAGGATCAGCTTGTGAGGCTCTGAGCAGTTTAATATAAACAATGATAGCTTTAGTCTAAACAACCTGCAGGTGCTGTTCTTTCTTGCTTTCTATCTCCTTGTTCTAAGACGTTGAGCTGGCCAGCCAAGCAGAATGGATTGATTAGTTGACCAATCCGATCTAGCTGGATAAGAACAGTGTATAAAAGAAGGAGAACTTGTAGTAAAGTAGATTTTCTGCAAACCCAGCCTTTGGAGTCTGTGTCTTTTCTTAGAATAATGGTAACAGCTCCCAATCCCACCTCAGCTCTGGCTCTCTGCCTTGCTGCTTTTTTCCCTAAAACCCAGAGTAGGCAAGGAGTGGCTGGTTAAAAGCTAATTCCCCAGCCCTCTTAAATCACCAAGATTAAAAGCTTTCTTCCTGATGGCTGCTTCATAAAAGACCCAGAAGGTTTCTACTCCTTTATTCCTGTCAAAAGGAATGCCTTATCTATTTTAAACCGTTTGGGTTCATGGGTAAAATAGGCAGCGAAGCTCCGCCTCCGGAACTTGCTGGTTTTCCAGAAAAGAATGAGCTCTTGAAAAAAATTAAAATAATTTTCCAGAAAAGAATGAGCTCCTGCAAAAAAGAACAACAGAAAAGAATGTGCTCCTGAAAAAAAAACCAAAAGGAATGAGCTCCTGAAAAAATAACCAGAAATGTATGAGCTCCTGAAAAAAAAATAATTTTCCAGAAGAGAATGAGCTTGTGGCAAAAAAAAAAAAAAAAAAAAAAAAATTCCAGAAAAAAGAGCCCCCGAAGGAAAAAAATGAAAAGAATGAGCTCCTGGGAAGAAAAAAAAAAAAAAAAATTTGCCAAAAAAAAAAGACCTTTGGAAAAAAAAAAAAACCAGAAAAAAAAGAGAACTGGGAAAAAAAAAAAAAAAAGAATTTTCCAGAAAAGAACGAGCTCCTGAAAAAAATTAATAATTTTCCAGAAAATAATGAGCTTGTGAGGGAAAAAAAAAACACAAACAGAAAGGAATTTTCCAGAAAAGAATGAGCTCCTGGAAAAAAAAAAAATCCAGAAAAGAATTTTCCAGAAAAGAATGAGCTCCTGGGAAAAAAAAAAAAAAAGCACACCTGAGCAAAATGAGAAGTTTTGGCCAACTCCAGCCTCACTGAGATGTGTAAAAGCCCCTGAACACATGCGATTTCTGCTGGCTGGATGCTTTCACCCAGGTGAGATGGTCCTCTCCTGCTTGGAAGGGCTCCAGCTGCTCAGCAACCAGCACCTCTGGAGCTTGGAGCCCAAGGATGCTGGGGTAGGAAAGGAAACACAGCAGGCATGGCCCTGGCGGTGTGACGTCAGGATTTGCCCCAGAATTCCAGATTTCTCCCTGGAAGATCCCTCTCCCAGGTGTCAATCACCTCCTTTCCCCACCCTGACTCCTGCTGAGAACTGCCTGTCAAACTAGGAGCATCGCGTGGCTGGGCAGATTCAAAAGATGCCCCTGCACCCTGGGGGAGCATTGGACAATGCAGGTGTCTTTTGCCCCTTGGAACCTCCTCTCCCACACCTGGTTGGTGGGCTTTGTACCCCTCCCCTCTCCCTCTCCCCTGGGATAAAAGGGCAGGCCACGGGGTCGGGGTCAGTTAGAAGGCTGTTAAGGGTCTGATAGGAGTTCTGTTGGAGCTGTTACTGGATTCAGAAGCCTGCAGGCCAGAATAAAACTCTGGATTAAACTCTCCATCAGAACTGACTCCTTTTCCTTCACCACCACCTCAAGCCTCTCCATCAGAAGAATCTGATCCCACCACTACCTCTGGAGCCCTGGCATGCCTAGACTTATGCCTGACTGCAACAGTTAACTAGCTGATAGCATCCCTGGGGCAGAAACGCCTCAGGTGCTGCTATATGGCTCAGACACAGGGCCAGGCAAGCCAGGGGGCACGTCCCTTCAGTAATATTGGTAATATTCCAATATTTTGGCGCCCAACGTGGGGCGCCAGTAAAGCCGGGTTCTAGGTGCAGCTCCTGGAACCTTTCATTCCGCCCGGTTAGCTCTTGCCCTAGTCCAGCTTTAAGTGTACTTCTCTGTACTTCTGCTGGTCCCGTGAGTCTCAGCCCTGGCTGAAGCGTGGCAACGACGAGGAACAAAGGGAGGACTTTTGAGGGGAAAATTTCGTTTTATTGTTTCCGGGGCCAGAGCTCCCACAAAAGTGGGGTCTTGGGTGCCGTGCAGCACCTTTTAAACAGGGATGGGGAAAGGGGAGGGGTACAGACAGAGGGCATCAGGATAGGGTGGGAGAAACTGGGAACCTGGCCAATCACCCAACAGCTCTCCTGGAATGTACCAGATACCAGACCAGGGCTGCAGAGGGACTCTGAGCCAATGAGGAACACAGCTACACCCCAGGGGAAACCCGATAAAACCCAAAACCACACCACAACACGGCCCTCTCAGTGTGTGTTAGCCAAATAAACGTTCCTGTTCCAAGGCAGGTGGAGCAATAACAAATATCAGGTAGGAGAAGTCAGCCCCTCCTCATCTGCATGCACGGCATTATTTCCCTTATTAAAGGAAAATTCCCTCTCCAGAACTGCTGGCTCGGGCCAGCTCTTGTTAAAATGATTATTAATGGTGCTGCAGCCTCTGCCTAATGGGAATGAATGGGCCAGGCACCCTTCAGCTCCACACATACTCCTGACTTATTCCTTCAGCCACAATATTCCCCACAGCCTCCTTCCCCTGCAGTCCAAGAAGAGCTGCACGTGGGTGATCCATCCTGGAACTTTTAACGCTTGTTTTCCCAGAGAGACAAAAATAAACCCTTCCATTTGGGTGAAAAATAGGGCATGGAGGCCAAGCCCACCAAGGGAGATGGAGATGGGGTAGGGGGAAGAAGGAAGAAGAGTGTTTTCTCCTTTTTCCCTGTATTTAAGCCACAGATGCATAATCCATCTCCCTTAACAGCCCCTCCCTTGCTAAATAAATAATTTCCTCACCCTGTGGAGCAGGGGATGACAGGAGGAGGATCATAAGTCATGGAAAGGAGGTAAAGGCAGAGATTTCTCACACGGCATCACCCAGTCCACGTGTCTGCTCCAGCAAGGGCACTCTGGCCAGAGAGAATTCCTGCAAAACCCATTTCTAAAGCAAGGACAACTTCCAAGTGGCTTTTCCCATGGGAGTCTGCAGGGCCAGCAAGAAATGCATCCCTGTGAGCAAGCAGGAGGGCAGGGGGAAAGGTGGGAAGAAGGTGAGGGGGTTCCTCCCCTTTGCTCCTGCCTCTCTCTGCCTGCCAGGTGAGGGTGGCTGTGACCCCAGGGCAGGAGGGTGCCAGGGATGGGCGAGTGGGATGTGAGGATCTTCCCCCAGCAGCTGCTGCAGTGTGGATCCAGGCATTTCCAAAATGCCACAAACTCTTCCAGACCTTCCAAACTAGCAGGCACAAATATCACAAATCCCATCTGAATTCCCTGAGTACCGCAAGCCTGCCCTCCATACCCCACAAACACCCCAAATCTCACACACCCCTCACCCCATATCCCACACACACCCCAAATCTCACAAACTCTCACCCCATACCCCACAAACATCCCAAACCTCACAAACCCCTCACCCCACACCCCATAAACCCCACATCCCCCATACCCCATCATCACCACGACCAAGCATCTTCAAAATACCTCAACCCCATCAGTCCCCTGACATGTTCCTCCAGAGGCTGCCCCCAAAATACCACCACAGAGGTCCCCAAACAGGCTCCAAAGACTGGCTACAGGTGTCCAGGGTTGGCACCATCTCCAGCACATCCCCACTGTGAACGAGTGGGGAAGCACCAAGCTTTTTCTGGAGGAAGCATCAAGCTCTCGCCATGAGAAATAGGAAATAGAGAATTAGGAATGCCTAAGGAGTGAGAAACTTTCATCCACTTGGCTGCTGCCTCTTGGCTCTGATACACCAAAATATATGGGTTAAAACCACGGGAATTTTGGGTTTTAGCACAGGAGCACTCCTGGAAAAAGTGGGCTGAAGGAATGCAATGCTTGCAGGGACCAAGCACTGGAGCAGCTCCTGTTGCACCTTGCTGAGACAGCCAAAGGAAGCACAGGACAACCTCTCTGCTCTCCCCCAGACTGACACCTGCTGAGAATTTCAGCTGAATTTTAAAAAGCTGGCTGCTTTACGTCTGATGTTTAGTTGCTTTTCTTAAAAAAAAAAACAAAACCAAACTCAATGAGCCCAGAAAAAGGCCAACAAAGACTACATCTACTGGTTCTCAGGGAACAATGTTGTAATGAGTGTTGTTTTTTATTACAGAATGAGGAGAAATACTCTGAAATGCTAAAGAATCAAAAGGTGTTTATTTTAATATTTTTGATAGGGTTTTTTTGTTAATAGTTACTTGATTGGTTAAAGTTTATATATATATAATGTTTTTATTATATATATATAGTGTTTTTATTATTATTGGATGAGAGTGTATTTTGAAAATATACACAAGAAAAATAAACTAAAGTGAAAAATAGTATTTTTTATTTTGAGAACAAGAGATGCTTATAAAATTTTTATGAATTTTTTTCTGAGAACATGAAATGTTTACAGAACTGCTCTCTTTGAAGGTAAACTGGTTTTCTTTGGGAAAAATTCAGGTTTGGTGCTGGATCTTTCTAAGACTCACTAAACATCAGCCCCACAGAGGGACTTTTACCCACACGTATGCAGAAGTGATCACGGGCAGGAGCCTGGGGGATTTGTTTGGGAACAATGTCGTAATGAGCCCGAGGATAATCTGCTGCCCAGAGACAGGGATGTTTCCCGGAGGGATGGCAGCCACAAATTGGACAGTCACATCCAGTTAATTCCAGCGAGTTAACTCCCAACGCCGCGCCCCAGAGGGGCAGCCACAAACCCCCCCAGCCCCAGCACATGTGCCCCAAATCCGAGATGTTTCAGGTGGGAAAAAGGGGCTGGTGTGAGGATTTTTAATGGCCTAAAGTGGTGGAAATTCATTACTCTGATAAGGTTCAGGGAGTTGGTGGTTTGAGCTTCAAATATGGCCAGTCCCTGGAGAAATTACGCCGTGTTCGAGCTAATCTTCTTATAAATATTGTTGTGGGGTTTTTTTTATTTTATCCGACATGTGTCAAGCAGGACCACTAAGCCTATTACATCTCCAGGGAGGCTGGGGCTTTCTCTTCTTCCTATCCCCCCCATCTGAATGCTGCTTGGCTCCTTTTTGGCTCCTTTGGATGTTTCTCCATCACTACAAACCAATCTTTTATAATTAGCACTGACAGAAAAAAAAAGTCTCCGTGGGTTTGGAGGCTCAGGTGAGATAAGCAGCCAGGTTCCAGCTAGACATCCAAAATTTTTGGAGCTTGTAGGCTTCTGAAATGCACAAAAAAAACCTTGCTGGACCATCCATTCTTCCTGTGTTCATTTATCTTTCTTTCCAACAAACCCTCAAAAGAAACAGATAAAGAGCCAACTGGATATTTTTGTGCTCTCCAGGACAAAATAGTTCAAGTTACTGGGAAATCCCTGGCTGGGTACTGCCTTTATTTGTGTTATTCCCCCTGTCTGAGTTTGCAGGCAGAAACAGGCAGGGATTAGACCACTGGAACAGATGGTTTTAGAGGACAGGGTGCTTTGAGCTCCAGGTTGAGGGATACACGTTGGTGAAGGGACATTTTATCCTGAGACCTCTCTGCCCACTCTGGTGGGAAGTTCATAGGAAGCCAATAGAAAGGGTGAAAAGGAGGTGTAAAAAAACCCCAAACCCTAAAAAATTTCTGCTGCAAATGGTCATTTCTGGAGGAAGCATCAAGCTCTCTCCATGAGAAACAGGAAACAGAGAATTAGGACTACCTAAGGAGCGAGAAACTTTCATGTACTCACTTGCACGAACATCACCCACGTTCACTCTGGAGACTTGGCTACAGAAAATCAATGGGAGCTTATCAGCCTGCAGCAGAGTCGGGACAATTAAACCTTTCCCTCTCTGCCTTTCTATATTGGATTTAAGTTTTGAAGTTGTTCTCACCTGTGGAGGGAGAGAAAGAAACATCCAAGCCAGCATCTCTTATGGAGAGTTATCTCTAACACAGGCACTAGCCCAAATTATTTCCGTGCCTAATCGTGGCCTTCTTTATCCTTAAAAAAAAAAAAAAAAATTAAAAAAACCCTGTATTGGACCCAAAAAAGGGATATTGTGCATTCAACTACAACTTCTTTGCTCTCCTTGCACACAAACTCCTGCACTCATGAGAAAACTCCTTCCCCAAAAGCTGAGCTTTGGTCATCGGGTTTTTCTCTGGCACGGAGCAAAACTTTGCAGAAGGAGACCAGCAGAAACCCAAAACTGGCCTAAGTGACAAAACTGAGCCTGGATTTGGAGCTGTCCCCCAGATCTGGGCTGGGGACAAGGTGAGGGACCTGCTACAAACCCATCAGCTAGAGCACTGGCACTCAATTCCACAGGAGCCACAGGGTGTATGAAGCCCCAAAGCAGCCTCAAAACATATCCCTGTTTGGTTGCCTGGATTTTACTGCAAACCAGCTGCTCCAGCCCTAAGTCCTTGGAGGGATGGAAAAACACTGAGATAAACCAAATCATTAACAAGCTCAGTAACTAAAATTGCTCTTCCAAGAGCCTGCTCCAGCCACCTCCACATGCAGGTTTGGGTGGATCACAGAGCTTTCTGGAAAGACATCGGCACCCCCAAGCCCCTGGCTGGTCCTACAAGCATTTTCCATTTTCTGGGGACTCAGGCTGGAAGCAGCAGTTTCTTTTTTATTTATTTCACTCTTTATCTCCCTCAGTCAAAGCGGACAGTGCAGATAATCTGGGTTTACAGCCCTTTGAAGTCAATCAGAAAAGACTTCTAACTTGAGCGAGCGGGACCCCAGGCCTCCATCTACCTGATCCACAGGCATTGCCAGGGATTTGGGCAAGCCAGGCTCCATCCACATGGGCCTGGCTTTAAAGCCATCAGGTCCAAGCCCTGCCTTGGCGAGAGATCAAGCGCAGCAGATTTCCTCCAGCCCTCCTGTCTTATCACACATTAGCCCCGTCCAGATGCCAGGCGCTCTCCCTCTGCTCACAATCCCCCTTCCCCATCTTCTTTTATCTCCCCATTAAATTGCTGACAAGACCTTCCTGGTGGCCTTTTCAAAAGTAGAGGGGATCAAAAAAATCGACAGAATATTTCAAAAGTCCTTAGGGAAAATAAGAGGGTGGCAGGGGGAAAATCAAACAGGAGGGAGAAGGAGCCTGCAACACTCCGTGCACAGAGCCCAGAGCAAGACTCTGGGGTTTGCAGGTGCTTTTAACTCCCTTCTGGTCGGGAAGGGGCTGGGAATGGTTTGGGCTGCCTCACCAGCATCACTGGTACCTCCAGCATTGCGCTTGCAAATGCTCAGCATGCAGAACAGCCTTAAAAAAAGGTCTCAGCCACCCCAAAACTCCAACGTGGCACCACATCCCCAACACAGCTAGCTGGCATTACGGGGACCAGATTTTTTTTTTTTTTTTTTTTTTTTTTTTTTTTTTTTTTTTTTTTTTTTTTTTTTTTTTTTTTGGTGGGTTTTTTTGGATATTTTTTTTTAAATAGGCAGGAAAAGGCAATTTATCTCCCTTCCTTTCCTGCCACTTTCCCCCAGCATTTCAGCAAAGCTGTAGAAGGGTTCCAGCTTTACACTCACTTTTGAAAAGGTGACACTGCCGCTGGCTTCCAAAGGACATTGGAGCAGGGGGGACACAGGAAGTGACTCCATCCCAGCAGCTGAAAGCAGCAGGCAGAGAGCACCAGAGGCAAAACCAGCCCAACATCTTCCCAGCCTTTGCTGACACGGCCAGAGCTATGTCAGCAGTGGCATTATTCTGTGTGCACGGGGAGAAAAACCCAGCCAAAAAAAACAGCAATGCTGAGCAAACCCTGATCTTAATTTCATTTGCTACCTGGCTGATCATATTTGGTTCTTTATTTATCTGGTAGAACAAAAAGTTTTAGGGTCAGGTTCTCCCCCCCCCCGCCAAGGTTTATTATATATTGTTTTCCTTTGCCTCAAGACTCTACAGTGGGTTCTGAGTTGGCTGAATCCTAGAATGGTTTGGGCTGGAAAGGACCTTAAAGTTCATCTTGTTCCACCCCCTGCCATGGGCAGGGACACCTTCCACTGCTGAAAGCTCCACCCTTGAGCACTTCCAGGATGGGTCCCCCACAGCTTCATTGTCCAAAATGCTGCCAGCTCTCCTGGCCAATGCACACCCAAACAGCTCTGTGCTCTCAGTTCCACAGAGACAACACCCCCAAAGCCATCACAGCAAAAAAAAGTCCTGGGCAGATGGGAGCAAGAGCAGATAAGTCCTTGTTTTGGCATGCAAAGAAGGACCCCTTGGCACAAGCAGAGGCACTTGTTATTCACTCCTCAGCATTTGTTATTTATTATCCCACTTCTCCCAGAATTGCAGGAATCTAATCAGACCAGGAGATGCCGGAGATCAGTCACAGGCTCCAGCAAGGAACAGCAAACAGCTGGAGTGACCACTGCAGATGATCCTCAAGTGGCTCAGTGCTCACTTGTGTTTGGAGGTTGTTTTTACAAACAGGACACACTCAATCACACACAGAGTCACAGAATCTCTGAGTTGGAAGAGACCTCCAAGGTCATCAAGTCCAACCCAGCCCTAACACCTCAACTAAACCATGGCACCCAGTGCCACATCCAGGCTTTTTTAAACCCATCCAGGGATGGTGACTCCACCACCTCCCCGGACAGACCATGCCAGTACTTTATCACCCTTTCTGTAAAAAACTTTTTCCTAATATCCAACCTATATTTCCCTTGGCACAGTTTGAGACCGTGTCCTCTGGTTCTGTCAGTGCTGCCTGGAGAAAGAGCCCAACCCCACCTGAGCACAGGCACCTTTCAGGGAGTTGTAGACAGTGATGAGGTCACCCCTGAGTGTCCTTTTCTCCAGGCTGAACACCCCCAGGACAGGACTGCTGGGGTACATTCCTTGAGCTTTATTTGCAGCATCAGCCTCATTCCATGGCTGAGACAATGGAAAGATGGCAAAGCTCATCTGCAGCCAGCAGCAGCCAAAGATTCCTTTGTTACAGAACATTTTAAAAACTTTCTAGCTCTTTGCCTGAGAGCCCCTTAATTTCAAAATGATAATAATTCAGATGGAGGGGGTTTACATTTTCCATTTCAAGAGAAGCTCTTGCCTTCCTTAGCAGACACCTGTCTTTTCAAACCAAGACACAAGGTTATCCTCCCACCACTTCCATCCTGGGCCCTGTTTCTGGAAATCCATCCTTGAAAAAGTTGGGACAACACAAGGCAGAAACTCCTGTGCTTGTATCAATAACCCAGCATCAAAGGAACTTGGCACTTGGAATTGGCACCAACCCAATAAATCCCCACAACAGCCTTCCTGAGGGACCAGCAGGGCTCTCCTGGCTCCACAGGGGCAAATTTCTTGTGGGAGGATCTCCTCCCTGTGGGAGTCAGCTCGTTGGGTGACCTTGGGGCAGCCCAGAAGCAGAAATTTTGGGGAAAGGAGGCTGGGAGCCCTTGAGAGTTGCCCCTTGCTGCTGTGCCAGCTCAGGGCGAGCAGCAAAGCAGCAGGAAATGTGTTTCATCTGCAAATGAAAGGATGTTTGCACCTCTAATTAACCCCGGGTCCACCCAAGCACTGCAGTCAGGCTCTACTGAGCCAAGCCACGGCAGGAATTCCTGCTCCAGCTCCTTGCACTGGGATCTCCTCCTCCAGTGGCCTCCAGGAGTTCTCCTCTCCTGGATGCCCACCCTTGAAAACCCCTGGGGTGTCTCCTGAGGTACCATTATTTCTGCTAGATCCCATGAAACACTCCAGACTAAAAAGATGCAGGAAATTTGGGGAGCAAACCAGCAACTGAGAAAATCCACAAGCATTGCAAGGGAAAGCAGGTCAGCTATCCTGACACAAGAGATACAGCCCAGCACCATCTCAAGGTCTTGGATAAAGATCTTAAAATACTGGAGGCAATATTGTCATCCCCATCTAGGCTTAGGGATGTTTCTCACAGATTTTTAAACAGAAATGGTTAAAACCAGCAATTTTTTTGCTTCAGTAGGACCAAAACACCCAGCTTTCCCCACCATGGGCTAAAGGGAAGAAATGCAGAGAGAAAGTTAATCAGGTTGAGATCAAAGTGAAAAACCCAAACGAACCAGCAAACAAACCTCATCCAAACCCACGGAAGCAAAGAGTGTGCTGTGACTCCTTCCCCCCACTGCTGCTCACTTTCATCCCCCTGACCTTCTCTGCTCCAGCCAGGAGGGAATAGGAATGTTGGAAGAAAGCTATTCCTGCGTTATTTTTAGCAGAGCCAGAAGAAAAGTGACTGGAAATAATCCATGAAAGCAAGCTTTCACCTTGATTTCCAGCCTCTGGAGATTTCGATAGCCTTGATAGCAATCACAACTTAACCACAGGCGTAGAAAATGCTGAGTGATACCAAGAGCATAAATTGAGCTCTTGCTTTCTTTCTTCCTTTCTTTTTTCCCTGCTCCACATTAAAAGCCCTGTGAACATTGGAGGGAGACTGAGGGAAGCACTTTTCCCCCAACAGCCAGTGAATGGGTGGCCACAGCATGGCAGGAGAAGGGAGAGCCAGGTTTGGCTGTGTTTCAGCCCAGCCATGCAGCCAGCAAGAGAATTCCACATTACAACTGAGTGCATTTAAAACAGATTCTGATTTTGGGATCTTCCACAAGTGCCCTGGGGGAAAAGCCACTCTTTCCCAACCAGGATTAAGAAGACCTCTTCTCAACAGCCTGGTTTAGTGGGAGGTGTCCCTGCCCATGGCAGGGGCTTGGAATGGGATGAGCTTTAAGGTCCCTTCCAACCCAACCATTCTGGCATTCTGGCACTGACTAACTGCACAGGGACCTCGGTGCTTCCCTGCCTGTCCTGGCCCAAGGAGCCACTGGTGGGACACAGGCCTCAGCTGCATGTCTTAGAGACCAAAGGAATTAATTAAGAGAAGCTGCACTCCCAAGGTGCTGATAATAAGAACAAAATGAGGGCTGATCCCATTAAGTCAATCTCCTCTGCTGGTGGCTGCCATCTGATGTCTCCTGCCTCCCCTTGCTCCCACTGCAGACCTCAACCCACTTTATTTATTTCTGCTGATCCATTTTAAAGTCGCCACAACCATGACACTCATTCAGGGGCTGGGTTTGAAAAATCCATCACTTTGCCCACCACCAGCTTTTCTCCTTTTCCCTCTGTGGCCAGGCTGCTAGGAGCATTTCTTCCTGGAATGTCTGTCCCTAGGCTCTCACCCAGATCAGGGGCAGCAACCCCTCTCCAGCCTGCTGCTGCCACATGCCCATCTCCTCCTGGTTTCAGCCGTGTGTCGGGTTTACCCCCATGCCTGGGCTCCAGGCTGGTTTTCCTCAGAGCAGAAGAGGCAGGATGAGGCCCTGAATGCACAGAGCATTCACCTGGCTGTCACAACTCTGGTTTTGTGGAGTGAGGGAAGCCCAGCCCCGTGGGGAAACCAGCACAGCCTGGTTTGCATGCAGCACAGTCCGACCTGCTGCTGCTGCCCAAAGAGGACTCGACCACATCTGGCTGGGCCCAGAGACCCCCCAGAGAGAATTTTTGTCCCAGCTGATGGCTTTTCTTTGCAAACCAAGAGGCCAGGCTGAGCATCCCCACTGCTGGAAAACTGTCCTGGGGCAAAGGAGCCGAGCTGGCTGTGTCAAAAGCACACTGCAGTGTCATCACCTCCTCGTGGTGGGAAAGAGCTGCTCTGGACCAGAACAAACCCCTTGGAAGGGGACAGCAGCTGCAGACCTGTCCCTTTCCATCAGCCTGGGGAGAAGGAGTTTTCATCAGAGCCATCCTCTGCCTCACAGGGCCACTTGGGCCAGTGCTGGAGCTCCCCAGGGAGACACAAACCCCATCCGTGCTCCCCTCACCCTGACTGGGAGCAGCCGGGGCCGCTGCAACCAGCGAGTAGAGAGGCATTTAAAATATAAAAAATCCCACTTTGCTGGGTTTTAAAGCATTCCCCTGGATCGAAGAGGCTCTGGTGAGTGCTGTCATAGCAGAGGATATTTATTGCCACCTCAGGAAATGTTTCATTATTCTTGTGTGAGCGGTGGCCGTGAATTCCAGCCTGTCTGCCCGGCCATAAAGGGAACCATGGGGCAGCCAGGCTCTGCTGGGGAAGGCAGCATCTCCTCCCAGCTCCCAGCATGGGAGCCTGCAAAACCCTGGCTAGGCAAGCAGACCCAGATCCCACAGATCCCCTGGAGAGAGGGCACTGGGCAGCCAAGCAGGCTGAGGGGCTGTTCCTGATGGATTTGCAGGAGGGAAAGCACCACGAGCGCCTTCAGCACGTGGTTTGAACACTCACAGTAACAAAAAGGGGTTGAATTCTGTGCTTGGCTAGCAAAGATGTGGCAGAGGCTGTTTCTGCTCACTCAGAATCCCCAGGAAGCAGCTCAGCAGGTCGGGATGGAGGTGGGGAAGGCAGAGAGTCCAAGAGACCAACTGGATGGGACACAAGGCAGGTCCCAGTGAGCCTCGGGCAAGGCTCCCTTTGTCTTCTCACACCAACTGCTCTGGAACAGGATGGGGAGAAACAACCATTTCATCCCTTTTTTTCCCCCCTGTGAAATTACCTAGCCACTTTTTCCCAGTCTGTGTAAGCCTCCAGTACCTAAAATTTCCTGTGGCAACGAGCCCTGCTTTTTAACAGGCTACTGGGTAAAGAGTTTGCCTTCACTTCTTGGAGCTTCTTGAGATCTTCCCTGTGTCTAGAACAGAAGGGATGGCATCCAGAGGGACAGGGGGAGAGGGGGACTGTGTGAACCTCATGGAGTTTAACAAGTGAAGTGTCCCAGGCCAGGCTGGAGAGGGCTGGGAGCAGCCTAAGACACTGGAATTGGATCATCCCTAAGGTCTCTCCCATCCCAAACCATTCTGGGATTCAGGGATACTCCTGATTCCAAGTGTTGCTTGAGCTAAGCCATCACTGTTGATTAATTCTTCAGCTTTACAACACAAACTATTCCATGCCTGGCCCTTCCTTTATCAAGCCTTGCCTTCTGTGGATAATTTTCTAGGCTTCTTCCCATCCATTTTTTCTGGGCTACTCGCAAATTGCTCGAGGCAGGAGATACCAGACATTCATTAAGCAGCACAATAACATTCCCCATTTTGGCCTCTCTTGCCTCCCTGGTTTTTTTGGACTACTGTGGACCAGCAGTGTCATTTTGACAGATATTTCCAGCATAACTCTCAGATCTCCTTCCCAAGCAGTAACAGCCAGTTCAGAGCCCAGTGATTTCCCCCTTGTGCATTGTTTTTCATTTAGCAGCCTTGAATTTCATCTGCCGTTTTATTATCTGCTCACTAAATATCACAAGGTCCTTTTCCCCTTCTTGGAGGTTGGCTGTGTTTTAATCTTTTTGGTATTAACTAAGCATTGCCATCAAATGTTCCTACTTCTATTTTTACTCGCTGCCAGGCTCACCTGGACTCCCCAAATTCAGGGGGCTGATGCACAAGAGAAGGTCTGTCAATATTAAATTGTCACTAAGTGCAAAAGCATCTTCTCAAGGCTCCACAGGGCAGAGGATTCAGGTGACAAAGTCACAGCTACCACCAGGCACAGTGGCTTCACAGACAGCAAGGTCGTTGAATTTTAGCATAGCTAACACAAGCTGAGACGAGAAAAAGACTCCCTAAAACAAGCAGTCTTCTCAAATGCCTTGTAAATTCTCCTCTGGAATTCTGACTGCAGTGAAAGTGGGTGACCTCAGAGCCTGGGGAGAGCAGGAGGTTCCAGTTCCCCACCCCAGGGGAGGGAGTCACCAGAGTAAATCCAGTGCAGCAGGGAGCAAACAGAGCCTCAGGATTTAAAGAGTTTCCCAGCATGGAGGTTCTGGGCCTCATCATCCAAAATCAGGTCTGGGTGAGGGTTTTTTAATTTTGAAATATATATCCAGTGGCAATGGATTCTTTAAAGTGCCAGACCTCAGCAGGAAAAGGCTGTCCCTGATGAAGGCTCCTGTTCTCACTGGAGGGATGAACAGAGGAAAATCCTTTTTTCCCAGTGACAGAACAGAGAATGGAAGCACTGGAAATGGAAACAGCAAATGGAAAATGCTCCACAAAAGGCTCTGCCTTTGTTTACAGCCCTGCCAAGCTCCCTGGGTCCCTGTTTTTTTTAGAAAACAGCTGTTTTCTAAACCCTTTTAGCCAATGGGCCATGGATACCTTGGAGAAGTGCCCATTAAAATGAGCCATGGGCCCTCCCTCAGCCATCCCTCAAAGCCAGGCAGGAGAAAATAGTTTATTAACTGCTAAAGGATGGGTTTCCTCTGTAATGAACCCTCTGCAGTATTGAAGAAAAGCCATGTCTTACTTCCCCTTCCTAATAAATGGCTTCTTCAGAGTTTAATTAACTTCTCCCTGCTCTTCTTTTGTGGCAAAGTGTCACCCTGACCAGGAGACAAACTCTGTTTGTTCCTTTATCTGGGAGAGCGCTGGCCTGTCAGATAAACTGCACGGCCTCATTTTCTGGGGCTTTTTCTCTTCTCACTTTGCATATTCCAGGGAGGGAGGCAGCAATAACAGAAAGTGATGCTTTTGGGCAGCTGGATACCTTTGGGATTGAGAAGGAGCACCTCCTTAAAATACAACCTGGACCATGCTCCCAAGTGCTGGCAGGGGCTGGGAATGGGGACTCGCCTCACAGACCCACCAGAAACTGGGTCAGGCTCTCTGCCTGCTCCTTGGTTTCCTCAGGCTTGAAAACAAACCTGGAGGAAACAATTTGTGCCCTTCCAGGAGCACAGGATTGTGTATTTTCAGCAGCGTTTGTCTGTCCCTGTGTGTGTGTACAAATATAGCTCAAAATCAATAGGAGTGAGATTAGGTCAGTGTATTTCTGAGAAATGTGCTCCTGATGGCTCATAAACCCAAGCAGCTCCTGCTCCTTCATGCTTCCCGTGTGCTCCAGGACTGGCTACTTGTGCCAAGGCAGTGCCTGGAGAAGGCAGGGCTGTTCTCTTTCAAAAAAGGCTGAATTTGGGCAGAGCCAAGAGGGACCAGCACCAACTCCTGCTTCGGCTTTTCAGCTCAGCTCTCAGCCCATCCCACAGCAGAGGGCAGGAGCAGGAGCTCCCGTTTTGGGCTGGGAACTCCAGAGCAGCACCTGGAGAAATAAGCAGCCTTTTCCATGGAATGCCTGGGCTCCTTCTTGGGAAAAGATCCAGGGCCAGCCTCGTTAACACCGGCCTGAGCGGCGCCACTTGATTAATTGTGCCAGGCCAGCAGCGGCCAGGGACTTTGGTGACACCAATGCAGTAATGGTCTCCAGCACACAGACAGTCCCAGAGGATGTGTCCTTCCCAGGCAAAGGGAATTAATTAATGGTGGCAATAAATAAACCACCCCAGACAAATGAGAGCATCCGAGCAGCCGCCGGTGCAGGAAGAGAAAACAGGGGAGGGAGAACGTTTCCAGAACATTTCTGGGTAAGGAATACGTGGGGAAGGGCTAACACTCACCTTTTTTTGGGTACACTGGTGTCATGGATTGAAAGATAATGGGTGTATTCTATTTGCCAGCTGTTAAAGGTGTGGCAGTTAATGTTCTGTTAATTGAGCAGGTTTTCTTATCAATCCTCTCTCGAGGAGATCTCTGCTGTTCATGGCCAGTGAGTGTCCCTGCATGGCTGATAAAATTCCATCATCCCATTGGGAGAGGCTCCGCCCAGGGGGAGGAGCCAAGCATTCCTTCCTGGATATAATCTGAGATTTTGGGACACCAGGGCAGCCTTCTCCACTGGATTGTCAGAGGAGCAGCCCTTTCCAACTGGATTTCCAGAGGAAAACTCCACCCTCCTATAGGATCACTGCTCCAACAGAACCACATCTGTCACTGCAGGAGGGCTGCAGCCACCACTTCAATTGGACTGCAACAACAGGGTCTCAGGCCCTATTCTGACTCTGTCAGTGTTGTTTTGTATTACTGCATTGTTTATTTTGTCCTTTTATTTTTTTCCCTTCCCTAATAAAGAGCTGTTATTCCTGCTCCCATATCTTTGCCTGAGAGCCCCTTAATTTCAAAATTATAACAATTCAGAGGAAGGGGGTTTACATTTTCCATTTCAGGGGAGGCTCCTGCCTTCCTTAGCAGACACCTGTCTGTTCAAACCAGGACAATCCATCACAAACAAGCCCTGAACGGTCACAGGGCTGGTTGTCAGGGCCTGACACAGCCCTGTGCTCACCCCACCCCTGCCTGGGCATTCCCTTGGATCCCCACCTGGAGCTCTGGTCACCAGGGTCTGGAGCAGCTCTCAGGCACTCCTAAGTGGCAGGTGACAAAGTGCCTGCCACACGCTGGTCAATAGCAATTAGCAGACTTATTAAATGAGCGGTGTCTGGGCAGCAGTTATCTAATTACCCTGACAAGTGCAGCAGGGAGAGGCAGCAAAGCCTGTGGAGCAACAGGAAAACAGGCTGCCCTGGGACAAGGGACAGGACAGGGCTTTTGGAGCAAGCCCAGGGGCGAGCCAGGAAGATGATTAGAGGGAAGGAACTCGTATCCTATAGGGAAAGGCTGAGAGAAGTGAGATTGTTCAGCCTGGAGAACTTAGAGCCCCTTCCAGTGCCTAAAGGGCTCCAAGAGATCTTGAGAGGGGTTTTGGACAAGGGCATGGAGTGGCAGGACAAGGGGGAATGGCTTCAAACGGGAAGAGGGCAGGGCTAGATGGGATATTGGGAAGGAATTCTTCACTATGAGGGGGCTGAGGCCCTGGCACAGGCTGTTCAGAAGAAGCTGTGGCTGCCCCATCCCTGGAAGTGTCCAGGTTGGACAGGACTTGGGGCACCCTGGGAGGTGCCCCTGCCCATGGCAGGAAGTTTGGACCACAATGAGCTTTAAAGATTCAAGCCAGAGCACTCCATGGCTCCTTGAAATCCCTGTTCCCTGGGCAGGACCCACTGCCTGGCACAGCTGAGTTTGCTGAGCAGCTCCCACCACTTCCAGGGTAATGGACTCAGACATTAGGGGTTTTCCACCTGCAGAATTAATTTCCTGGAAGCCAGGGAACAGGAGTAATGAGAGAGGCCAAGACACCTGAAATTACATTTACCAGGCTACACAAGGCTGGTGCTTTTTATTTCTTTCCCTCTTTTTTGCATATCAGCCCCAGGCTGAGCTTAGCCTATGGGTACCACTGTTATCAGAGAGCAGGCAGGGGGAGAGTTGAGACTTTGTGTTTGTGCCTGGGAACCAAAACAGACCCTGTGCACTGCTTTAATTTAATGCTCATGAAAATCTGCAATTCTGCTCTCTTCTTCTTCCCTCCTTGGAATTGCTATGGCAGAGCCTGGCTGGTGAAGTTTCTCTGCCTTTTATGTCAGGGCTGGCATGGAATCACAGAATCACAGAATGCTTTGGGTGGGAAGGGATCCTAAAGCCCATCCAGTGCCACCCCTGCCATGGGCAGGGACACCTTCCACTGTCCCAGGCTGCTCCAGGCCCCAAAGTCCAGCCTGGCCTTGGGCACTGCCAGGGGTCCAGGGGCAGCCACAGCTGCTCTGGGCACCCTGTGCCAGGGCCAATCACCCCTCTCTCTGCAAGGAACAGGGCCACTCTCATGGGTGCAGAAGATGCCAGTTCTGCATTTTCAGATGTGAAAATGAGCAAGACCAGAGGGTTCTGGCTGCTACAACAGACCCAGAGCAGAGTAAGGACCCAGGGAAAGAGGGAGGAGGATCTGTGATCCCACCAAGGCAGCACCCAGCTCTGCTCACCATTTTACCTTTTCTGTCCAGCCTTCACTTTTTCCCCCTCCATTTTCCCCCTCCTTTTTCCATTTTTCTCCATCCCTTGACAAGCTGAGGAGCACCATCAGCTCCTCCAGCACACTCCTCACAGCCACAGGTTGATCCAGGATGGATGGAGGGCATCAGTCTCCCCTACTGCTGAGTCCACCATACATCAAATGCGAGCAGCACACTGAGTAACTCATCTTTCCTGCGTGCCTATTAAGCAAAAATTAAAAGAAAATTACATGGGGAAGTCAGCAGCAAGAAGGAGGGGATGGGTTGTAATTATCTGGCTATTAATTGGTGTAAAGTTCCAGTTTAATGCTCTCAGGTCCGTGTCGCTACTTCCTGGGGAAATTTTCTCTCTATTAGTTTTGGATGAGGACTGGGATTCTCTCTGGAAGCTCTGAGTCCAACCCCAAAAGGTGACTTTGAGCTTCAGTCCCCCAGCAGGTTTTTGTTTTCACGCACCGAGTGAAGAATTAAGGGGAAATTCTAACACAGCTTCATCTGCCCAGGGTGGAGGTGGGAAAAGCCAAGTTTTAACTTTTACCACTGCATGAGGATAACCAAGCATGACCCTTTTAAAATTCAGCCCGCACGGAAACGTTTGCTCCGAACGCAAAATTCAGAAACAGAAGAACTCAAGGGATCGTTCCCCCACGGCTTCTGCCAGCCCTGGGAATTCCCTAGGGAGAGGTGAGAGCCTCCTGCCCAAGCTCATCCAAACCTGTCAATTAACCAGGCCCAAAATGTTCTGAGCATCCGTCAAAGCCCGTGGAGAATTTCAGGGAGTGATGTGCAGGCTCCTGCCAGCTCACCTGGCAAGGCACCAGGCAGCCCATCCATCCTCCTGCTCCTGCCACACAGGACACACTGCAGATGTTTGCTGCTGGAGCAGCACTCACAGCTACTCTCAGCTCTACAAAGGAGGTGGGAAGTGTGGCCTTTCCTCCTCGGGAATCCCACAGGCAGCTGGGAGAAGCTGGAGCAGCAGGCAAATCTGCTGTGCTGTTGCTGATGCTTTGTCAAGGCTGGCCTAGAGCAGAGGCTGGGCAGAGTTAAAGAATAAAGCAGGGATTTAGTAAAAGGATTTCCTCCATGGATGCACCTTGGGCAGCACAAGAGCCCAGCCAGGGCTGCACCCAAGAGGAACCGAAATGGTCACAAAATGGACAATGGGTCACGGGGTCTGTCACTGTGATCAGTTCTGCTCCATTTGCATATTGGAGTTAATTGTCCAGTTACAGCTTTAGCCCATGCAGTCCCATCCTGCTTGTTTTTCTCTCTTCAGCCCACGTTGTTTGTGCTCTTGGGCTGAGATTTGGATCATTTGTCCTTGGTCCCCAACTAGAGCAGGAATTGTTTTGTCTCCTCTCTGTGCAGAGAGCTCACCATCCCTTAATGTGAAGCTCAGAACTGCACACTAAAGCAGCACAGAATCTGAAAAATAGAAAAGCTGAAAATTGAGGCATCATTTCAAAATGAGGGCGGGGGGGAGAAAATAAAAGTTTTTTGATTTTTTTCTTTGCTAAAACGACATATTTCCACAGATAAATCAAATTTTGTGCTCTCAATTTTGCATCAAATTTCCCCTGGAAGGCAAAGGTTTCCTTCCAAGGGGGAAAGGCAGGTCAGCCCTGCTCCACTGGATACAAACACCCTTCAAGCTGCTCTTGCAGCCCCCCAGCAGGAGTTGTGGGGACCTAAAGATTTATCTTTAAGATACAGCCCCTTCTCCTTCAATTCCCAATCAGGAGAAAAGCACTTGCTAAAGTGAACTCAGAGAAAAAAAAAAAAAAGGAAAAAGGGGAAGTAGGGGAGAAACAGGGAAAAACAAACAAGAAGAAACACCAAGGGCAAAAGGAAAAAAAATCCCAGGAAAGAGGAAGGAGGGATTTTATTCAGTTCACAGCTTGGAAGCTCAGAGCAAAGAACAAGGAATTCTCCCTTCATGCCATGGTTCTCCATGGACTGCAGTAACATGGAACTTCTGGAAAAAAAAAAAAGGCTTCCACTCAGCCATAGTCAGCATTCCAAACTGTCAGCATTCCAAACCCTGAAGAATTTTTTAAAAATCTGGTTTTCTCTCCCAATGTCACTCCAGTTTCCAAACCCAGCAGAGCAAACTTTTCTGTGCTCCACCAAGGCCTAGCAATCTTCTGTGTCACCTGTCTGAGCCAGGAACCCCTGCACGTGGCATGGGGGCTGGGATGAGATGATCCTCAAGGTCCCTTCCCAACCCAAACCCTTCTGTGACTCTATGAGAAAAAATGAGGATTTTATGAAACTTCAGAGAAAATCCCCACCTGCAGAGGCCCTGCAGCACACTGCTCTGGAAAAGACTTTACTCTGCCACTTGTCCCAGGGGAGTCATTCCCTTTAAGATTCCCTAAAATGAGTTTTGATCCACACGTAGAATGTGAGAAGTTGCTTTTTGTGTCTGGTTTTGTAGCTCAGCAGAGAGAATGAAACCCCAGTGCCACCATCAGAGGTACCAACAGCTGTACCTACCCAGGCTGGGGATTTGCTGGTGGATTCAGAGCCTGCCAGCTCTGCAAACATCCCCTGGCTCCCCAGGTGCTCTGGCTGGCAGAGAGACAGAGGAAGGAGCCTTGGAATGTGAGCTGGGCAGCACAGCAGCCGTGGGCAGCAATGTCTCTGAGCAACTCAGCCTCAGTGTGCACCAGCCATACTGACTCTAACTTTATCAGAACTCTCTCAGGGCACTGTGGAGTTCAGCAAAGTTACCAAGACATAAACTGTGCTAAAATAAAAATGAAGAAGCTGAGAAACTGCATACCAGGATCACAAAAACTAGATAACACAGGACAGCAGAACACCTGCATGGCAACTAAGCACAGCCACTGAAAAACAGAAGCAAAAAAATGAGAGAACAAGACCAAAACACCCATCAAGAAGTGTGTTCTTAGTAGTTTGTAAAATCTATAAAAGTGTGTGTAATGTAAACAATAAACAGCTTCTACTCAATCACATTAACCAGTTATTCAAGAGTCCTAGATTTCCCTCAGTAACAGTGGGAGTGGGAAAAGGGCATAGTGCTGGAAAAAAAAAACTTCCTCCGAGCAGCCAGGGCTGAGTCAGAGCCCCTGCAGCCCTGCCAGGAGTGACACGGTGGCGCTGGCACTGCTTTGGTCCCCGGGGAGATCGGTGAGCCATCAGAGAGAGCACCCAGGGCTGCCACTCAATGCCTGGGAAGAACTGCAGCCTGTGACAGCCACAGCAGCAGCCTGCTGCTCCGGACACCAGAATGGCAAAATCCAGCAGCTTCTGCTTCCCTGCTCCCCATCCTGAGCAGATTAACCCCAAATCTCTTCGTTTACCCTCACCCCCAGGAAGCTCTGGTGGTGCACGGCAAATGGCATTCCAGGCTCTTTCCTGAGCCTCTGTTCCCTTTCATCCTGGGAAAAAGAAGGGTTTAGATAATCTCAGAGTGCCAGAAAGCAATTTATTTTGACCTAGACTGGTGCTGCAATGTCATCTCTTGGCTCCACCTTCGTTGGCTGGCGCTGACACCACACAGCTCCGACGGGGCTGCGTGTCCCGGGCACGCCCGGAGTGCTGTCACCGGCGTGGGGACAGGCTGTGGCACAGCCCAGTGCCCAGACAGCACACTCCAAAGGCCTGAGCTGCACGAGAGCTGGGCACAGCAGCTGGCAGTGGGGGTTATGCCAGGTATTGCACATCCCGAGTCCCTGATGGGGACATGGAAGAGACTCCAGAGGGAATCCTGTGACAAAACCATCACAGAATGGTTTGGGGTGGAAGGACCTTAAAGATCACCCACTTCCACTCCCCCTGCCATGGGCAGGGACACCTTCCACTACCCCAGGTTTCTCCAAGCCCCTCTGTGGTGGTACCCTCCAACCTGGCCTTGGGCACTTCCAGGGATGGAGCAGCCACAGCTTCTCTGGGCACCCTGTGCCAGGGCCTCTCCACCCTCAGAGGGAAGAATTTCTTCCCAATATCCCATTTAACCCTGCCCTCTTGTCAGTTCAAAGCCATTCCCCCTTGTCCAAAGTCCCTCTCCAGCTCTAGTGCAGCCCTTAAGTACTGACAGACTCTAAAAGGCCACGATCAGGCCACCCTGGAGCTTTCTCTTCTCCAGGCTGAGCAGTCCCAATTCTTTCAGCCTTTCCTCATGGGAGAGGACCTCTCGTCACTGGGGGCTCCATCCCTCTAGTCACCTTGATGGCCCTCTCCTCTGGCCTCCCTCCAACAGTCACATCCCATCCATCCCAGAGCAGCACCAGCGGCACCCCAATGATCCATGGGACACACTCAGTCCTTTTTCCCTTCAATGATGGAGCCTCACTGCTCTTCCTGAGCCCCAGGGCGAGTCCAGCTCCTTGCCTTCAGAACACTCTTCGCACCCTCAAGCCTGGAAGGTTTCTCTAGAAAGGAAAAGCCAAAGCAGAGAACGCCCCAGAGCAGGAGGCAGCTCCAGCTGCTGGAGCCCTCTCAGGAACAGCACAGTGGCAGAATGTGTGTATCCCTTCCAGCTCCCCCAACCTGGCTCCACCATTCCCCGGAAGCCACGGACACTGAGCTATCCACAAAATGTTTTGCTGCAATCCAGGCCAGGAGCACCGAAAAGCAGCAGCCACTGGTGGGAACCCCTTTTGCAGACCCCCTCACTGCCCAGCACAACTTCTTAGCTCTGCCCCACCCCGGCTGCTCAGGGATTGCAATAACTCATCTCTCTGTCAACAGGGAATATTTTTAAATGCCTTCCTCCCTGCAGGCAGGCAGAAGCCTCCTCTGTTCTTCCCAGGCAGATTCCTTCTTTATTATTATTGTTATTTTCCTCTAGATGAGAAGTTTAAATCATCCTGTCTCCTTTTAGGGTGGGGGAACGACAGTCAGGGGGCAGCCCCCAGGAAGACTCAGAATTGCTCGTGGCAGGCAGTCAGGAAGAAGAGCTGAAACTTTGTGTGTCCAAACTTCTCCTTCAGAGCACAGAGCAAAGCTTGTCTTGCCTTTCCTTCCCGGAGTTACATAAAAATAAACCCAGGCTCCCTCCTTCTTCTTGGCAGCCAGCAGCACATCCTGCAGAGCAACCTTGTGTCCTGAGACTCTTCCACTGGGCTGGGAAAGGAGAGGAGAAGCTCAGCCCGTTCCCTGGCTGGCTCCCTTGTTTCACTCTGTGTACTCCCAGCAGGACTCTGATGTGGACAGGCATCTGGAAAGCCAGCGAGAGTTCCATCAGTGCTTTGTTTTGTTCTGGACTTTCCACGCTCGGGGTGTTATTGCCACGCTGCTTGGGTTGTGCAACAGCCCCACAAACAGCACTGGGCTGCTTTGAAGGGGGAGGAGGAGCTGGGCCACTAAAGGGCCACTGAAGAGGCACCGAGACCCCTGCGGCCCCTGCCCTCGCCGAAGGCCCACGTTGGGTGTGTTGCAGAAAGTCAGCAGAAAGCAAATAAACAGGCAGACAGGATAAACAGGCTCTGCAGCCTGCTGCTCCCTGAGAAAAGTATGATTGTTTTGTTGTTGTTTTCCCCTCTGATGCCCATCTCTTTGTCAGCAAGTCTGTGTGTGCTGGGGCATCGTTTGCCTCACAGACCCAAACCACTGACAGACAAAATGCTCACCGAGCTGCCCTCAGTGCGCCTGGGAAGCCTAAATCCCAGTCACAGGGGTGGGGACACCCTGCCAGGCAGCCTCATCCCTTGCTGCACACCCAGCTGCCACCACCAGACCCCCTCAACCTGCAGGGAGCCCCGTCCCCACCGATGCCCCGGGGTGACAGAGCCCACACTCCACCAAAGAGGCAGCCCAGAGATGCAGCCACCTCCTCAGGGTGGTCAGAAATCACTCCATGGAGACATCCTGAGACCTCTGGAACAGGAAGCCCAAGGGCAGAGGAGGCCTTACTCTGGGCTGATGGTTTCATTCCCCGTTCAAGACCTGGCTGTGGGTAATTAAAGCTCCTGTTTCTAAGCTGCTTGGTATTTTAATTGATTTTCTGCACTGGCTGCCCACAGTGTAGTCATTCAAATCCAACATTTGTCTTGCAAGCCCCAAGTGAGCAGCAGGGGAAAGCGACCTTCCCATGAGTCCGTCGTGGTAGGAACTGGTTTGCACTGGGAATGCTCCAGGTGGGACCACCTGGATGCCAAACCATGCCCTGATCTCCACCTTGGAGCAGCCCAGGGCAGGAGGAGCTTCCCAGCATGACTTTGGACCTGTTATTTCTACTGGGAATTTCCTCTGGGCTGTCCGTTTTCCACAGGGGAAGAGGAGATTGATCTCCTGCATGGTCAGATTCTTGTCAAGAGAAAAGTGGGACCATGGAAACAGGCATTGATATTTTCAAAGGAGGTGAGAATACAGCTTGCACTGAAATTCAGGAGCACTGGAGGAGATTTTTGAATAAAATCACTGAGTTTATTCCAACCTATCATCGGAGGGGACCTTAAGGACCATCCAGTTCAACCTCCTGCTGTGGGCAGGGATGTCACTCGTTAGGTCAGGCTGCTCAGGGCTCCATCCAACCTGGTGTTGAACACTTCCAGCATGGGGCATCTACAACCTACAATCCTAAATCAATCCCAAACTCTCATCAGCAAAGTAAAAATTTAGGACTTGCTGGTTTTTCAGGGTTTGTTTTTCTTTTAGCAGGACTCCAGAACTGATGACAAGTAAGCCAAGCTTCAGAGTGGAAAAATCAAGCTCTGGCAAGTTGGTTAAAAAAAAAAAAATCACTGTCAGTGGGGGATGAGATTCCTAAATCCAGAGAGGGACTGCAGGAGGTCACATCTCCAAATCCAGAGATAAAGGCTTTCCCCAGCAGGTGGAAAAAACAACACCTTGCCCTTCCAGAGTCGTTTTTTTCTGGCTAATGGTCCTGGCCTGTTGCTGGGAAAAGCCTGCACATGGAGCCTCTAGTCAAGAATCCAGGAGGCAGAGGGGAAATGCAGCTGCCAGGGCTGAGAGCTCTGTGAAGCTGGGAGCCTTCCTGCTGGAGGGATGCGTTCCTCTGTGCTGCAGACAGCCCCAGCCTCCAGCCTCCTCCAGGAGTTTCAAAATAAGCCATGCATATAATAGGTGCACATTTAGCATGAAAGGAAGATGCTGCACAGAGGACAAATATTAAACTGTAAAATATATCAAGAGACATTTCCTGGGAACACTGAACTTAACCCGGCTCTGAGCTGAGCAGGAAACTCCCAGGAGCTATGGCCGTGTCTGGTGGAGGAACAAAAACCTGGAGGAGGCTTTACAAGAGAAAATGCCTGGATTTCCTGGGGGTGTTGGGGAAAAGGGTCAGTGCAGGACCCTTCTGTGCTGTCAGCGTGGTGGTGGCACTGCCACCCGGTGTGCACACCTGAGGGACATCAGTGTGGCTGCTCGGTGTCACACCCAGCCCATCTCCTGCCCAGGCTGTGCTCACCAGCAGAAATATTGGCAAAGGGAATAGAACAGAGCAAGCCCAACACGCTCTCCCAGCAGCCTGCTCTTTCCATGCATATGCTGGCTTTTAGCTGCTCTTTAAAATCCCGTGCTGGACCCTTTCTTGGAATGGGTCTCGTCACTGCTGGAGCCCACCAACCATCTGGAATTCCAGAAGAGCCTCCACAAAGCTGTTTGACACTTCAACCCCATTATCTGCATGGCAGTGCTTGTTTTAGGTTCTAAAATACACAAGTGGTAAACCCAGGTGAGGAGCAGCAATGCTGGCAAATGGAAACTCAATCCCATTTTTTCTCAATTTCCCATTAAAACAGGGAATAAAATCCACATGGGAAGCCCCTCTTGGGCAAGAAGGAGGCCTTTACTGAGGAGAGTTCACTTGGCCACATGAAGCCCAACTCTTCCACTAACACAAAGCCCTTGTCTTCCTTCAGCAAGTGGGAAGAGAGCTCCAAAAAACTGAGTGTTTTTTCCTACAGTGTATGCAGGACTCCAGCCAACAGTTTTGTTGGGTTTTTTTTCCTTCTTTAAAATAGCACGAGATCATCTCAGGACCTCCCATGCCCTTATCGCCCTGCATGCACATACATCATCTTCCAGCTGTTGAGACTCTGAGATGGTTATTTGGCTTTTAGAGCACCAAGCTGTTTGCTTATCTCCTTCCTACTTCTGCTCTCTACACTTCCAGGCAACCTGGTGAGGAGACCTGCATTTCCCTGAGAACAAAAGCTGAGGCTCTTAAGCCACTTATCTGGAGCCAGCTGCTGTAAGTCTCTTGTTTTGACTGATACCAGCTTTATTTGGGGAGGCAGATCTGAGTCCCTGCAGCCTGGGCGCCTCCTGGAGCAGAACTTGGTCTGCCTCAGTTTGTGGAGGCCTCTGAGAGCCTGCAAAGAGGTTTATCCCTTCCAATTATCCACACTGAGGTACCTGCATCCTGCTGGAGCACAGCCATCCATCCACAGTGGGCTGCCCCTTTTCCCCTCCTTTGCTACTGATACAAGCACAAGGACTTTCCCAAAGAGTGCAGCAGGGAAAGCTGATCCACACCTGCACTCACACCAGCTGCCAAACAGGGCACCCAAGAACCCACCCGAGGGGCTTTAGATGAAAAATAACTCCATGCCATGCCTTTCCTGACTTAGGAAAGGCATTGCCACCCTTGTATCCCAGAACTGATCTCTTGGCTGGCACAGAGGATGCAGAGCTGTGTTTTCCTTCCACAGAAGGCAGAATGAGTCCTGCAGCTCCCACCAAGCCAAGTGGCTCCAAACCAGTTTGGTTTTGTTGTTTTTTGGTTTTTTTTTTGGTTTGTTTGGTTTTTTGGTTTTTTTGTCACCTTAGGTGTCACCTTTTAGCTGAAGGCAGCCCTTGGTGATCAAAAGGTCACTAGAGGCAGCTGGAGTTTTTCTCTACCTGTTGTAAAGGCTGCTGTAAAAATACATAAGGGATAAATGATTGGTGCTCCTATATATGGAGATTCCCACCACAGCAGCTGGGAATTATGGTCCCATAATTCCTCTGAGGGATTCCAGAGACAGCCCAACACCTGAGAAGACCTTTATCAGCTTGGTGCAAAGGCAGCCTGACCAGACTGGGGTGGAAGGGATGGGGACAGGGATAGGGACAGGGATGGGGATAGGGATAGGGATAGGGATAGGGATAGGGATAGGGATAGGGATAGGGATAGGGATAGGGATAGGGATAGGGATAGGGATAGGGATGGGGATAGGGATAGGGATGGGGATAGGGATAGGGATAGGGATAGGGATAGGGATAGGGATAGGGACAGGGATAGGGACAGGGATAGGGATAGGGACGGGGATAGGGATAGGGACGGGGATAGGGATAGGGACGGGGATAGGGACAGGGATAGAGATGGGGACAGGGATAGGGATAGGGATAGGGATAGGGATAGGAATAGGGATAGGGATAGGAATAGGGATAGGGATAGGGATAGGGATAGGGATAGGGATAGGGATAGGGATAGGGATGTCCTCCCTCATCCTTCTTATATATTCCCTTCAACTTCTATTTCATTAAAACAACCTGACTTGGCATTTATTCCTCCTCTTGGGTGAACACTGACCCAGCAAAGCCTCCTGGATCATATGGATCAAACCCATGGAAAAAACACCACCGGTGTCAGTGAAGATCCATGCTAGAACAAGCAGCCAGCTGTGAGAGCAAGCAAGAGGTAGAAGCTAGGTTTTTCCTGGCTTGCAGTGGGAAGGAAAGTGATGATGCTCAGGGACAGCTTGGCAGGGAGCTGGATTTGGAAAGGGGACAGAGGGAAGTTTCACACCCATGATGCTCACCAGGGTTTTGCAAATGCCACGTTGGCCTTTTCAGCCTGCACGGGGAGAAGCAGTTTTCACACCTAAGAGCCTTCTTCCACAAGCTGTCTAATGGCACTTTCACAATCAGCAGGCTGCTCTGAAAGGGAGCAACTGCTCCATCTTCTCCAGCTGAGATTCCTTCCTCACATAGTCAGTGGAGCACGAGGTTATTTTCCAACACTCGTGAGCACCGAAGATGAAGCTGAAAATGAAAATGAGCCAGAGCAGCCCCGTGCCTGCCCCCTCCCCATCCCTTTTAATAAAGCTACTGAATATCATGTTCTCAGCATGGATTAACCTAAGCTTTGCTCCCAATTATTGTTTCACTCTCCTAAGTACAGAAGCAAGGAAGGGGCTTGACAAATGAACCCAGCTCTGCCGTTAAGCTGCGCTTCCACTTCTGCAAGTTTGTCTGAATCCTTATTGCTCAGCAGAATCTCTCCTCACACAGATCACTGGCTGGGTATTCCCAAGGATTTTTACTGCACTTGGGACTCCAAGCCAGGGATTTTTCAACCTTTTGGTTTGTGGGGCTGTGAACCCCATGAGGTGAATTCAGGTTTGCTTTGCTCTTTGGGTCTTGTCGCAGGCCCCTACAAAAGAGCCCACAGCTCCTATGGGGTCATGCAGGACACAGACGGGGATGAGCTATGCTAGAAACAGGTTTTCCCTGCAGTGGAAAAGCCAGGCTGCTGCTGGAGACCAGGTTATTTGGGGACTTGCTCGTTACCACTCAGTCCTGAGCATGGTGATGAAATGAAAGGAGAAAGGGAAGGAGGAAAGGATTGCACTGCTCGGGGCTGTGAGGCCTCCACAGCCCGGCTCCGGGGAAAGCTCTTGATCTCTCAGACCTGCAGTGGGAAAATCCAGCCCATCCGTCCCTCCTCGCCTTCTCCTGGCTCAGACCAAGGCAGCTGTGATTAGAGGCAGGGCTGGAGAGGGGAATGCTCGGGAATGGAGGGATCCCACGCTTTCCCCGCCGGCATGTCATGCTAATCAGATCCACCAGCTCCTCCCGGCTCCGAACGCTGCCCGTGCTCTCCCCGGAGCTCAGCTTTGATTTGCAAGCCTGCGGTGCTGCAGGAACAAGTCTCAGCTGGTTCCACAGCCCGGCCTGAGGTCTAGGTCAGGAGTGGCTGTTCGGATCCCTGAGGATGACCCCTGCCTCGTGTGCTGGCTGCACAAGCTGGGAGCTGCACCCGGGGTGTCCGTGATCCCCTCCTTCCACCTGCAGGCACCTCATGGGGTGAGACAGGGGTGGATTGCTGCAAAGGCAGGACTCCAGCACGGCAGGAACGCTCCTTGGGAAGCCAAGGGGTAGGGAAAATACCAGTGCAACATCACTGCAAATGAGCCCCATCATCCTCAGAGGCCGATACACAAGTGCATTCACAGATGTGCCACGTCTTCGGCAGCCGAGGGATAACCCTGAGCCAGCTGTCTTAGAATGGCTTGGGTTGGAGGGGACTCTGAAAATCATCTAGTTCCTCAAAATCATCACCTCCCACCACACCACGTTCCTCAAAGCCCCATCCAGCCTGGCCTGGAACACTTCCAAGGATGGGAAAGCTACAGCTTAGGGAGAGGGAAGGGAGTTGCAGGGGCATTGGTTGTTTCCCTTGCCTAGAACAGAGGCTTTGATAGCAAAATCATGGCAGCAGCTGGCTGCTTTTAGTCGGGAAAAAAAGACAGGTCAGACTTTGCTGAACTTCATCCTATATGAAAAAAAAAGAAGTTGTCCATGTTCTTCCTCCTCCACCCCACTCTGTGAGAGCCAGGGTGTCCTTTGTGGATACAGTGAGCAGTGTGAAGGTGCCTGCTCCTAACTGGACACCTGATTGCTCCCTATGCCAGCAATGTGTCACTGCTTTCTAAGGGGTTTTCTGCAGATTGCATGGTCCAGATCCATTTAAACATGGGGAGAAGGCCAGGACATGCCTGAGCCCTCTCTGGAGATATCCCAAGGGGTACCTCTGCAGCTCATCTGCAGGTGGTAAATAAGGTGTTTGTCTCATGAGCTGCTCCAAACTGAGCACAGCAGGGTAAGTTCAAGACCAGGACTTGGTTTAAAACATTTTTCAGCCTCAGCCCTGGCAGGGAGCAGTTCTTCAGTCTCCGGAGATTTGCCAAAAGGGTCATTTCTTACTGCTAATAAGACAAGTGAGTGCGTAAACGAGCAGCACACGTGCCTGGTGGGGCAGGGACAGCTCTCCCAGTGGAAGGATTTCTCCTCCTGGATGGCACGGGCAGCCAAGGAGACAGGACAAGTCCTGTCCTGCTGCTCCTTGGCTACTCCATGAGACACTACCACAAAGATGAAGACATCCTGGTAATAAATAGGCAGAACTTGCAGCCCTGAGCAGTCCATCTGAATAATTCTTCTGCCCAAGAAGGGACTTCAGGGAAGGAAGAAGATGGACTCTGTTCATAATGCATCCTAAAAGATCCCCACATCCTTCAGCCAGGCCCAAACAAAACACAGATTAGAGGCTTGGTTTGACTCCTGTTGAAGGCATTCTTTCCCACTGACTTCAGCAGAGCTTGGATCAGACACAAAAGAGGAGTGAGGTGCCAATACAGTGCCAATTCTTCAGACTCCAGGACCTCATTAGCACAGGTAAAAAATCATTAGCAGTGTAAAAAAATCACATCCCAAAACCAGTGCTCTGAAAGTCAACAAATTAATTTCAAGGTGAATCAAAATGCTTCCTGTTACCATCAATATGGAGGTTTGGTTCTGATTTCAGTTGATTTACATGGGGGTTTTTTTAAATAATTTTTTTTAACTTAATAAATGAAAACACTATTTACTTCCTTCACTGGTGCCCAATTTTCAAGCTCAGATACAAAGCTTAGGGGAGAAACCCTCTTGACCACCTTTCTGTGCCACAGCTGCATGGCCCAGGGTGATGAGCCCCAGAGTGACGTCAGAAGGAAAAAAAAGTGGAAGCAGGGCTGGAGTTTGAGTGCCAGGATGTGGCATTCCCAGTCCCCAGTCTGTGACTCAGCACTGGGATATTGCTGCTTTCCAGCAAAGCACCTGAAGGCAACTTGGGATGTGTCCAGGAGCTGGTTTGTGGGTGGGGCTGAGGTATTCCCGTGAGAAGGGCTGAGGTGATTCCCATTTTGGCTGTGCCAATCTCTTCCCTCCTCTGTCAGCATCGATGGGCACCTGCTTCACTGCACTCGTGGCAGACAGGAATAATTCCCTCCCCTTGAGACACTGGTTTTATGAACTGCAACAGATGTTTCCCTGTCCTGCCCCTGCCAGAAAGAAGGGAGGAACAGGGCGTTGTTCAGTTTGGGAAAGCCCTCTCAGATCACCAAGCACAGCCCTTCCCCCAGCACTGCCAAGCCCACCACTGACCATGTCCCCAAATGCCACATCTCCACTGCTCTTAAATCCCTCCAGGGATGGTGACTTTACCTGAACAGCCTGTTCCAGGGCTTGATGACCCTCTCCATGAAGAAATTTTTCCCAATATCCTGCCTAAACCTCCCCTGGCACAACCTGAGGCTGGCTGCTCTCACCTTAGCTCTCCACAATGAGTGGCTGAGGGTGCAGGAGGAATTTTGTCTGGCCAAGCTGCAGAGCCAGAGCTGGAGCCCAGCCAGGACAAGGGGCTCCTACTGTCTCCTCCTGTTCCAGCCAGACATCCCACGAGATCACTAACAGCAGCACATGACCAGCAGCAATAATTAATCACCAAAAGTTGTTACTTCTCAAAGCCAAGGCGTGTTCTGCCTCCACCTCGGCTCTGACAGCCGTCAGTATCAGCTGCCAATTAAAGCTGGGCAAGATCTGATTAACGAGATGATGCTCACTGATCATCGTGGGGCTGTGTCGAGCCCAACCACAAGGCTTTTTTCCCTTAGCTGGTATTTTCCACCTGCCAGGAGGAACATCATCAGCTCAGGACTGCTTTAAGCAGTTGAGCTGGGCTCCAGTTACTTGCACTCCTCAGAGCCCTTCAGGGCAGACAGGGACTGAGGGAATGCAGGAGTCACTAGTGCCCTGTACCCCCTCCAGCCAGCAGTGCCAGGGACTTCAGGAGCCATCTCCACAAGTGTCACCATGGCCCAGTTCAGTAACCATCCCTGGATTCCAATATGTAAATATAATAAGAGGATTGCAGAGAAGAGATTTGTCTTGACTAGGAGATTAGTTTTAGATCAAATTTGGCTAATGTGGGAAATGCTGCTGGCGAGGATGTGACCACTTCAATTAGCTCATGAGTGCTTTTCTGCATCTCTGCTCCCACGCCAGGCAGAGCTGGCAAAGAGGAGCTGGAGAGATGCTGAACTCTGAAGATAAGGGCAGCACAAGCAGCCCCTGCTCACCCAGAGGTGTTCCAGCACTGAGCCAGCAGCCCTCAATCGAGCATTTCCCAAGCACCGTGTTCCCACACCTCCTCCCTGAACCCCCGTGCCCTGCTCCTCCTTGTTCCCTGAGCTCGAGTGTCCCCAGGGAGCTGGCTGCACAGCTGTGCCACAAGGGCACTGGGACAGGAGGGAAGAGATTGCACAGGTCAGAGCAGGAATCCAGTGCCAGCACTTTGCAGCCTCCTCCCTCGCCGCGGGCCAGCCTGCTCACCCTCACAAATACACTATTACTCTCCAGAAGTTAAAAAGAGCTACACGTCAATAGGGGATTGAGATGCTCCTAAGGGAAGAAGAAATAAGGAGAATGCCAGCTGCATCAGGAAGTTCTTGGGGAGAAGAATCCAGAGTGGGAATCCCCCCATGCATTAACTGTTAGTGCAAGGTCACTGTGATGCGTGGAGTGCTGAGAGATGCAGGACTCTGGTTCAGGAAGCTCTGATATTCCATCAAACCTTTAATCACCTGCCTGTGCCTCCTTCCAGGGAAATGGGCAGCAGCTCCCTGCTTGTATTTTGAGGGTGCAATGCAGGGGGCACGTGCAGGCATTCCAGGCAGGAACTGCATCCAGTGCACACCTCTGGGAACGCACAGGGAGTTCACACAGCCTTCCTTCAACACTTCTCATGAGACTCAAGCCAAAGCAGTTTCTTTGCCACTTTGTAGCCCAGCTCCCCCCACCCAAGGTTTAATCCCACCATCTCCCTCCTGCAGATGTCCAGGATCCCAGTATCAAGCACCTCTCTGGCCTTGGAGGGGTTACCTGCTCCAGGCTCCCCAGTTCAGGCAAACCCAAAGACCCTGGAGACACAAAAGGCTTCCTGGCCAGGACAGCCACCAGGATCTTCCTCCTCAGCATGTGTCCAACCTCCTCCTCCATTCAGCCAGGCAAAGGTAAAGCAGGAGGCTCTTGGGCCACAGGGAAAGCCCAAAATCTTTATTTCAAAGCCTGGGGAATCTCAAGAGGAAATAGGTTAGGGCAGGGCTTGGCTTTTTGTTCAACACGTGCTGACTATGCCCTGAAGTATGGGACTTCTAGACTGATTTGGATTATTATAATAGTGCCTTTGTGCCATTTGAAACCAAATCAAAGAAAATGTTCATAAATAGCCCATGTTAAAGATGGATCCATTTATTTTTTTCCCATCCAATTTCCATTCCTTCCCTTTGCCGCATTTGCTAATTATCCAGTATGCATTTGCTTAAAGAAAGCATTTTTCTAGCCTTCACAATCCATCTTCCCATCCTAATGGATCTTGTGGTAAAGTCATTACGGAGACTTTATGAAATCACAGTTATTTCCATGACAACAGTGATGTAATAAAGGTGGGATTATGACATTACTGCAAGATCGAGCTGAAGGACAGGATGGATTTGTTTACCCCAGACAGGGCAAGGAAGGGACTTCATTCATCCAATGTTTCTAAAAGTGCCTTAAGGTCTGCTAATGGAAGGGACATTTTATATCTGGGTTTTTATTATTTTCTTTTGTTTTACACTTATTTATCAGGGCTCCTTTCCAAGCGCACGTGGTTTGGTAAGTTTGAGAGGAGCAGCCTTGCTGAGGATGCATTCACCCATCTCTGTGAAGGGAAAGATCATCCCTCCAAGACTCATGGCTCTTGCCTCTCCTGAAAGACATCAGTGTCTGCTGGGGAAGGGTTTTCCACCAGTTTAAAGGACCAGCAGGACAGAATTTCCCCCTTTCAAGGGTGGCTGATCTAAGCTGCTTTCTCTTCCAACATTTTAATCAAGAAATCACCTGCCGATGGATCACAGCATGAATTGGGTTTGAAAATGGCATTAAACCCCTTTCTTCTCCTTCAGGGAAACAAAACCAGCCTGGGTCTGACCAGCAAAATTCCAAGCCAAAACCCACTTTTCTCTTGCACCCAGACACACCAGTAAAGTCCCTCACAAAGTGATTTTTAGCTCGCTCGCTCTTGAGCAATCACAGAATAAACTTAGGTGAAAATGACACAGCAATTCCTAAAGGATCAGAGCATGGAACGCCATGAGACAGCTTTGAAGATAGCTGAGGTTTCTGGTTTGTTTTTTTGCAAGGAGAAAGGATGAATATTTCATATGGTACATGGTTCAAAAGTTGATTAATGTTTCAGTGTGTGGAAAACCAAGCTCAAGAGACCAAGTTTCCTCATGTAAAATTCTTCAAGCTGGCAGCAGGACTTGTACAGCCAACTTCTCCGAGGGTGTGTTTTGTTTAACCTCCTTCAAAACCACTCCTGCCAGTGCCTTGGTGCTCTAGGAGTGTGGTCAGTTCAGGGCTTGACTTACAAGTGTGGGGTGGCCCTGCTTTGGCGTCCCCAGCTCCCTCCCCTCTGTCACTGCAGCTGGGCCAGATTGTGACAGTGCACGACACTTCTCCTCCCCTATTCCTGCCTGACCAACAGGATATTTTCAGGCTGGAGGGATCTTCTCTGCTCCTTAGGAGCTGGTGAGGAGCTGTGACCCCAGTACATCTGACACATAAACACACAGAGGAGAGCCCCAAACTGCTCAGCTCTGAAAACTCCTTTGCTTCCAGTCCAGCCTGGAGCAGCTGCTCCAGCTGCTCCTGCCCCAATTCCCGCTCCTCTAAGCCTCCCCAATATCTCTTCATTGACAGAAGGGAAGCACCGTAAGGCCAGGCAGACGTGTTAATGAAATGTGAATTATTAACTGCGGCGTGCTAAGGGAGATAGAAGCGGGGGGGATGACATTTTGCCATTAATATGTAAAATGGGCACCTCTCCCTCCTTTTGCTGGAGGGGAAGAGCAGACTCCAGCCTGTGTCCCATTCCAGGGCCAGGATGGGTAATGAGATAACACGATCGCTGTGTCTCTCGCCCTTTTTCTTTCTTTCTGCCGTGATAAAAGGACAGAGGGAAATGCACACAATTAAAAGGAGGATTCCAACCCGGCCCGGAGAGATTCAATGAATAATAATGGGCCTCCAGCTGCTAATGTGCTTAAGGACTTCCAAGTCTCAAGTGTCTAACCAGCTTAAGGGTCCGTACCACAGACTTCATTTCTATCTGTAAATGGGAAAGGCAGGGCAGGAGCAGGAGGGGGGAATCCTGCCCCTGATTGCAGATGGGATCATCACTGAGCCCTCAGCACGAGGGTGATGTGACAGCAACAAAAGAGTAAAGTCAACGTAACAGCGCCCTCAAAACCAATACCAAATGTGGGGTGAGGAAGGTCCTTGCTTAACAACCCCTGTGAGCCACCTACACTTGTAGTCACCCCAAAATACCTCAGAAGAGGGTCTGAGACACTGCTGGAATAAAACCAGCTTCCTCTGTGCAGCTCCTGGTGAGGGAAAGGTCTCTGTTGTGCTGTGACCTACAGTGCCTGCTCATCTCCCACACCTTCCCTGCAGAAGGGACAGAAGATGCACCACATGGACGACAGCCAAAGCCACATAAAAATGTCCACTTGAAGATTATCAGAGGGGTTTTTTTCTGGCACTTCCCTTGTTTTTTTCTCCCTCCCATTAATGCTTCTCTCTCCCTTTCACAATCTATTAACTTTCCCCCTGCAGTCTCCCTTCCTGGGCCCCCCTGACCAAGACAGCCTCCTCTCCTTGACCCTCTCAGCTTTCCACCACGCTCATAAATTTCCACGGAGGATCAAGGAAAAGACTTGCAGAGGGGGAAGAGCAAAGGACAACACAGAAAGCACTGTCCCAGCCTTGAGTTCTCCATGAAGTTGTGTCCCCCTCCTCCCCATCCCAAGGTTATAGGGTAACTATCACAGATTCAGGGAGCAGCAGCTTCAGAGGCTAGCAACGAGATGATCAAAGGAACAAGGAATGTCAGCTAGGTATGGGCTCCTCAGCCTCGGAAAGGGATACGACGGAGATCTGAGAATCACAAGAAAAGCTGTTTCCATCTCTCCTGGAGCAAGGACTGGGGGCACCAGAGGAAACTCACCAGTTCAGAACAAATGAAATGAGCTATTTTTGTACCCAGCCTGTCTCTATGCCATGGGACTCCTCAACAGAGGAACTGTGCCTGCCTGGAGCTCAGAAGAGCTCATAAAAAAAAAATCTGGATTTTTCTAGCCGAGAGCCGGTGTGCGGAAGCTGTTACGTACAAACACAACGTGTGTGGGTGAGGAGCTCCCTGATCCACAAACCACAGGAGGCTGGGGGAATATTCCAGAGAATCCCCTCTGCTGGTGACCCGTACTTACACAGGTTTCCAGGAACACGGCATTGCAGGAATCAGGATCTTGTGTTTGGGGGAGACCCGGTCTGACCCTGCACCGCTGCTGTCGTGCCTTCACACCTCGCTAGCTCCAGACAACACATCCCCTCTCCTGCAGCTTTGGGGGAAACCTGCCGGATCCGTAGGCAACGGCAAGATGTCACCCGGAGCAGGAAGAGGGATGGGAATTTAACGGGAATAGCTGCTGGCAGCGGGCACGGAGGAGGCAACGGTTGCATAAGCGGCACTGGAGACTCTCGGTGCCTGGCACAGGAGGCAGGTACAGCGCTCGGCACAAAAGGCTTGAAAGAGAGAAGTTGTGTAAGGTCGGCCACGTGTCAGCCCTGCACGGCTGAATCATGCAAGTTTAAAGCCTTCAAAGCAGGATAAGATCTCGGCACAGCCACGTGCGCGCGTTCCTCCAACCTGAGGCTGGGGAAACAACGGGAGAGCGCGAGTGAAAGCGGAGCGGGGTAATTAGCTAATTAGGGGAGCTGACTAATCAGCTAATTTACAGAGGTTTCTCATTATTATTCACCGAGAAAGAATTCTGGAGAGCCCTGGCGTGGGGCGAGGTGGAGCCCACCGGGCAGAGGGAGCGGGTGTTTCGCCTAAAGCAGGGCACGCTCAAAACCCACCGGGGTGGATTAAAACCTCGGTGTCTCCTCAGCCCGATTGGTCTTGTGCTGCTGAGGGACAGAACCAGCCCTGCTCTTGCTCCTTCAGCTAAGGAGCTGCTCTGACTGCTCTTCTTCTGGGCAAGAGGCAGGAGAGCTAAAGTTCTCCTCTGTTTCGAGCTGGCAAAGGGAGATTTGTTTGCCCAGAACTCAACAGCTGTATTTAACCTTCTCCTAAACACTGCTCGGGCAGCTCAGACAGCTCAAGTGCTGAAACAATATCATCTGATGAATGCCCAGGGTGGAACAATGCTGCTGCTTCCCTCTCCTTTGAAAGATTGCTCAGCCCAGTGAGACAAATGTCAATAAAAAGAAATTTAAGTTGGGAAGGGAGGGGAGAAGGCGAGAACACAGATGCCCAACCTGCAGCTCTACCCAGCTCTCCTTTCCTTCCCCGTACCCATCCCCTCCGATGTCCTTGTGCATCTCCAGCAGCAACATCACACTGCTGCTATTCCAGCCAGGATGGATATTTGAACAGCCGTGGATCAATATTTGTGCAAAGGGAAAGCTCCAGCATCACAAGGCTACAAATTAACCTCTGGTCCCGTATCCACACTGGCACACGAGGCCCGCGGGAGCAGCGGATTCCCCCAGGGAAAAGTGGGACACACGTCTCGTAACACAGGAAAAGGAGAAAGGGTAATAATAGATCCAACCCCAGCTCGCACGCTTTCTTACAGCTCTCCCTCAGGTTTGGGGTGGGGAGAATAGCTTTTCTTAATTAGCATCCTAACCTTTCCTAAACAGGTTCAAGGGTGTCTTGGCAGGCCTGGGAAGTGGTGTGAAAGCAGCACTGAGGAACAGCAGCAGAATTAGTCAGGTGTAAAAGAATCTTGCTTATTCTTTCTGGGGACACGATTAGGGCACCAGTAATGAGAAGCACGAAGAACATCCAAGGTGGCAGAAACCTGTTTTTCCCCTTATTAATGGGAAACATTACCTCAGAATTGCAAGCTCGGGAGTGGAAAATATTTCTCGCAGCATAAATTCATTGATCCCAAAGTCCTGCCTGAGCTGTCACGGCTGTCACCAGCTGCACTCAAGTTCAGCCCACTGGCAGATGTCAGCAGTGTCCGTGTTGCCTACAGAATGAGATCCATGGCCAAGCAGTCCTTGCTCCTCAAGGCTGCGCTTCCTTCCCCCACCTACACATGTCTATGGACACGTGGATGCTCCAAGAGAACAGCTTTGCTTTGGACTGCTCAGCCCACGCTCCACACGATCCCAGCTGGATTCCCCAGAAGCCTGGTCCACAAAATCTGAGGGATATTTGCAGAACTCCTCCAGTGTTGTTTCCCTTTCTGAATCACCCTTCCTGCCTCACCGCAGTGATGGATCAACCATTGTGCCAGATTTGCTGCCCTGCTTCTAGACAGCTTTCAGGAGCCTGTGCTGGTTTCCCGTGTTGGATTTTTCACCCAGCCTTGCTCTGACAACCTTCTAAAGAGGAGCTGGAGGTTTCCCTCACAGCTCCTTTCCACACCATCACAGCTTTTGCCTCAGTTGGACACAGCTAGTGTCTGGATCTGTGCAATTACCCTTCCCTTTTCCAGCCTTGCAGCACAATGGTGGGACAGCAAGGGCTTGGATTGTGGCTGCTCACCACATGGAAACTAAGGGATTGCCAAATTCACCCCAGGAGGAAAACCAGCAAAGACATTTGTACAAAGAGAAGGGCTTTTGGCTCCTTTAGTCTGCAGGATCAGACACTCGATGACGCTTGCCCCTGCTTTTCCCTCACATTATTTGCCATATTTAGCCTCCTTTCATCCTGCCTTGCCATCACACTGAGCAAAGAGGGAATGAACGAGATGAATTTGCTCACTGAATAATGAAATGTGTTTTTTTCCTCCTGCTCAGCCTCTGTCTGGGTCTTGTTTCTGGTTTGTAGCAGAGATGCTCCCCTTTTCTCCACCTCTCTTCCAAATCCAAGGAAACTGTTTTGTTTGGGTGGGAAATACAATTCCAGAAAAACAAAAATATTTTTGACCGTCAGAGGAATTTGCAGGCAGAAAGGTGCCAATTAATCCACATTACAGCAAAATTAGCCTGATATTAGAATGATAGGAGGATGACAAGGGAGAGATCAGCCTCTAATGTCCTCATTAGCCAGTGGTGCTCCTTGTGAGCTTTCCATCAGGTGAAGGAAGCTGTCTGGTTGCGCTCCATTAGCACCTGGGTTAATGATAGATAAGGAGGCAGGGACATGGGCCGTCCCTCCACCCTTCCTGCCATTCTCCTCCATGGCTCCTGGGTGGAAGTTGATGTTTCCCTTGCCTCCTGTGGCTCCTCTATTTGTAACGCCAAGGCAGGTGGAGCAGGGTGCATTTTCCCAAACAATAGGTGCGAGCGGTGTTTTCCCCCGAGCCCAGGATGATTTGGGTAGTGCTGAGCTACAGCGGGACCCCTGCACTCCTGGCACACCTGGATGGAGCCAGGCTGAGGAAATCTCCCTTGACACCCTCACAAACTCTTCCTGCTTCCCTACAACTGCCCGTGTCCTTCTTTTCTCCTTGGCTTTGACAAGATTTTTGCCCTCTCACCATCCTGCGTTGCTTTTTTTGCCCCTCTGCTTGCTGGCAGCTGCTCAGCTCCCTGAGCAACCCTTCTGACTCTCTCCTCTCCTTCTGTCAGCCCTGGCTGATTATTTTATCGTTAAACTTTGGGTCTCTTGCTTTTGGGTTTTTTTAACGTTTTTTCAATCCCACTGACATCAGGTCAGATTGTCTGTCAGCACAACATGAGGTTGCCAGCAGATGAAGGACGACTCACAGGGAAGACAACAAGGAGTAAAATCATCACCATCATAACAAAAACACAAAAATCTCTCAAAAGAGTTGAGACTTTCCCAGAGAGGACGCAGAACTGCTCGAGGGCCTCCCTTCAAAAATGCCCCTGGCCTGCAAGGTGGTAGGATTCAGACACATGGCAGTGGAGATAGGAACAACTTCAGTGAGAGCTGGGCATTATCTATGGAGGGGCAGGGCACATCTGCCTGAAGACATGAATTATGCACAAAACCAGGCACAGGGACAGATTGGAGGTAAAGATGGAAACAGCTTTGATTTGTGCTTCTGAAAGGCCCCTCCAGCGTCAGCTGGAAGGGGAACACAGAGTTGTGAATATCCTGTGTTGGAAGGGACACACAAGGATTGCTCCTGGCCCTGCACAGGGCATGCTCTTGATGAGAACACATGGAGCAGGGATAGGATGGAAGGATGCACATGGACCTCTGCTGGGGACTGCGAGTTGCTGGCAGGTTATGGATGAGCAGACCTGAACCCATCCTTTGCTTCCCAGCCTCTCCCTGAGTATCCTCCCTTGGCCTTGGCTGGAGGCACATTCCGAGGTGAGGTGCTCCTTCGACCTGCCTGCTTCCCAAATCAGCTTTCTCAGGAGAGCCAGCAGGGCAGCAGGGATAAGCCTATAACCTAAAGCTTTGCAGGAATGGCTGTCCTGCAGGTGACCATGCCTGGGAATCCTTGCTGTTGGATGTCATTCTTCCTGGGGAAGGAAGAGACCCTGCAAAGTCACTGCGAGCAAGCATACGAGGTAAAGCCAGGAGAGGCTACCACAGCTAGAAGGGGGTTTTGGACCTACAGGTTGTATTTTCTTTTTTCTTCTCTGAAAGTCACAGAAGACCTTTCCAGATCCAAATGTTTCACACATTAGTACTGCCACCCGTTTGCCTCCAAATCCACTCCGTAACTGCGCCTCGCAGTCCCTCGTTCACAACCACCCCCACTTCATGGACTGCCAGGAGCAGGGAGACAGGCACCAGAGCCAGTGGGCACCCAGCCAAAATCATGGGCCACCTTTTCCTGCGTGCTGGCAAGAGCAGCTGGAGGTGGGGAGAAGGCAGCTTTGTGATTAAATAGCATCACGACACAGCAGCTCCTGCAATGCGAGCCCTGAGATGGCTCCTTTGGCTGTCTCTTGCCCCTGGATTTAATTCCCTGGAGCTCTGGGGTACTTTAGCAGCACCCCTTTCCCAGATCCAGCAGCACAGATCAGCCTGCACCGGGACACGAGCAACAAAGCTTTGCTTTTGGCTCCTTCCCCCTCGCAGCGTCCCGGTACTGCCCGACACTGCTCTGCCACCCTCCCTCGTGCTCTCCCCCTCCTTCCCTCGTTCCTTTTAATTAGCAACTTTTCCTTTGTTCCCTTTAATTAAGCAGGGGAGGGCGAAGCTGCTGTCAGCCACATGAGTTATTTTCCCCGCGCGCGAGATCAAAGGCCGGGAGCTCCCGGCTCGTCCTTAATTTGGGCAGCGTCTTTGGGCAAATCCTCTCCTCTCTGTGGTTTCTCCATGGATGGTGGGAAGGGAGGGCTGAAACTCGGGAGGGGAAGCTGGGAGAAGGACTCTGGCTCATCTCCTTCAGGGAGGAACCGAAGAGGAATTTGGCATGTGGGCACCTCGGGCAGGTTTGCTGCTGGCCGGGTGTAAAACCTGACGGTGCAGACACTGCCCTCGGGGAGGGGGACAGGACCAGGTTTGATGTGGAAGGGGCCTGCAACACTGCCAGGGCTTTAATGGAGAGAGAAATTATGGGAAAGTCAAGTCCAATGTGGGAAAACAAACCACTGAGGGATTTGAGAAAGAGAGGCCTTAGTTGGAGGTATGAGAAAGGACCATGCTATAATGTCATTTTTTTCAAGCACTCTAACAGTGTGTCTGTCTGGGGGGGCAGAACATATTCAGGGGTGGCAAAGCTTCCAAGACATTTAGCCTTCATTTAATTTTAAATTTGGATCGAGCACCACAATACTACAGGACTGGACATCTCCTCACCCCCAGCTCAGAAAACCCTTACCTCACTGCAAGGATTGGCACCTTAGGGCTGGAGTCTCTGTAATTGTATCTCTTTGGGTCCATGGGGCTGTAGCAGGGTGAAGTTATTTTGCAAAGCTTTATCCTGTTATCAAAAATGCTTTGGAGCCTCTCTGTCTCACAAGCCATGCTGGATTTTTGGTCTTTGTCACTCCTGCTTATCTGTGCCACGTGCCAAACTTTCCACATACCGTTTTAATAACATTTTGGGGGTTAAAACAGGTCATAATTTCATGCTGGAAGAGAGAGCCCCAAGGCTGTAGCCCATGCAGCATCACCCTGAAATATGGAAATGTGTGAGTAAATCCACACTTTGAAAACACCTCCTGGCCAGCTCATATCTAAAATTAAAGAAAACGAACAAACTCATAATCTAAGATTAAGGTCCAGAGTGCTGTCTTATAACTGGATATCAGAAGGCAGAGGGCTGTTAATTAACTTTCTATTGACGAAACAAAGCACATGGAGAGGAACCTTGCTAATCTCTTTTGTGCTAATCAGCACACATTATTAATTTGCTGGGGGAAAAAAAAAAAAAGGTCCTCCTCTTCCCACTTAAACTCAGGTTTAATAGGGCTGGAGCGTGGTTTCACATTTCCCAGGCTCCATTCTTTAGATGACATATGTTGCAGTGCATTTCCTAGTGCATTATGAAGCTTCAGCATAAATAATTCAAGCTAAACTCCAGTTGTTAAAATAAACGAGCAAAGTATCTTTGGTGATTAATTATTCTTCCTTCCTCCTGCCTCCCCCTCCCTGTCAAAAGTACAAGCACATGTGCCACAGCCCAGGACAATGTTTTGGTGTGACCCAGGGCATCCCAGAATGTTTTAGCTGGCACAGGGGGGATCTGGATGCTTGGGTTTGCTGGAAGTGCCTGCTCAGCCTCAGGGAAGCCGGGAGGTGTCAGCAATCTAATCCAAGGAAACCTCAGAAAACTTCAGGGATTCGTTGCCAGATGAATTCCCAGTTAACCAGCAGATCTGTGTGACTCGAGTTTTCACTGGGATGAGGTTCAAGTTCTGGCTGGCCAGTTAAAAAAGTTTAAATAAATGGTAACAACCACATTCCCTGGGTCCTTCCAGGTGGACACCACTTCCACAGGGACACTGAGACAGTGGCTGAGTCCTGCCTGACCCTGTCTAGAGTTTTCCTGCTGGAGCCATTTGGGAAATAACATATTTCCCTTTAGGAAAGGAAATTTCCTTGAGGATTTCCTCTCTTACCCCCTCCTCCCACTCAGGAGGGGGCTTTATTTTATTCCTCCCACTAGTGCCCTGCTTGCCCCCACTGCCCAAGTGACAGCCCCGGAGTGGCACCAGGTGTCCCTTTGTGAGGTGAGGGGCTGCCACCCCACTGTGCCCATCCACGGCTTGTGGTAGCCCAGGACTCACCCAGCAAGAACCATCACTTTGCTTTCCCCATGTGTCCCCTTGCTCCCCTCCCTTCCCTCGGCCCTGTCAGCTCCAATGAGGAGCAGGGCAGTGCTGGGAGCTCTCAGGCTGCCCCTGGCACCAAAATGTTGCACAGGGAAGCACCCCCAGGCTGCCACTTCCCTCCTGCCCTGGCTTCCAGGCAGGAATGCAGATCTGCAGGCACAGTTCTGCTGGACAATAAACACCTTCCCCTGTCCCCAAAGTGCCTCGGGATGAGATGGGAGGGCCAAAACAATGGGTTACATCTGCCAGCAGAGCTGGACAGATGGAAAAACCCAGGCATTTAACAAACCCCGCGGATGTTTCACAACCAGCCATGAAAAGTATTTCATTTAACAGCTCAGAGCTATTTATGGAAATCACTTCATTCATTCTATTTTTTCCTGCCTCTCCTTTTTCTCCCTCTTTTACCCCCACTCAGTCACTGGAGCTGCTCTCACACCAGATCATCCTGCCAGAGGAAAATGATCCTCCTGCTGCCTGGTGCCCACCTGGAGCCAGAGGTGCCTGTAACAACATTCCATCCCATCACCGCAGGAGAGTGGGATGCTGTGAGAGCACCAGCTGCCTGGGCATGGGAGGATGGAGGCCCAGGTGAGAGGAAAACCAACTTCCCCAATTAAAAAGAAAATGGAAATTCGATAAAGGAGAGGAGAGCAGAAGTAGGGCAGCCTCTGAGCAGTACCAGGGAGTGCTTTCCACACCTCACTACATTCATCTCTCTTCCAGGATCACAAACTCTCCAGCAGAAAAACCAAGCTGCCACAAACTCCAGTTTTTACTCCTACAAATGCCCTTCACCTTCCCCCTGAGAGCCCCCTGAGCAGGACAGAACAAGAGGAGCTGGACCATTGACCCAGGACGAGGGGATGGCACTGGGGAGGCTCTCACTGAGAGCCACAGAGCTGGAACGCTGTCTGGGGAGGGAGAGTGGAAATTCCCATGGGGAGAAAGTGAACATGATGGATGGCACTCCCAGCAGCCATGCCCACAGCTCACCTCCTACCATCCCTCTTCACTTAGTTCTTTCTCCTCATCCTTTGTTTTTCTAAGGGAAGGTTGGGTTTTAGCTTTTTTTTTTTTTTNGCTGTTCTGCCCGTTTTTGGGTACAGAAGCCTCCAGAGGGACCCAGTGTAAATCAAGGCCAGGCACAGCACTGCCCATTCCCACCCTCCAGCCCATGCTTTGCCTCCATGGAGGTGTACATCCCAAAACCCAGCCTGAAGATGCCCCTAAAGCCAGCCTGCTCAGAGGGTGAGGGGCTGGAGGGGGGGGTCCTGCCACATCTCCCAGCTCCCACAAGGTGGCAGATCTCCATAATTGTTTTATCCTCATCAGAAGCCCACCCGCAGCAGCCGCAGCTTGCCTGCTCGGCCTGGAGGGGAGCCGAGTCCCAGCGAGTTGTTTTCCATGAATCAGATGGTTCTTTTGCACATGTAAACTGTGATTTTAAATGAAACGAATACGCCTGTATAAATTTTTGAAAAGCAGCACAAAAAAAACAGGACAAGGCACCATCAAATCCTGGCTGCTTGTGCATCCTGGGTGATCGCAGAGTTCAGAGCAGGCACGTGGCAAAGCAGGAGGATGCCGGTGAGGCAGAAACCCAGGAGGGAGCAGAGAGGTTGTTCAACAAGGTTCAGAAGGTGGGGAGGAGATTTAGAGATTAGGCCAGATCAAAAGGATAATTATTTTTGTTCATTTCCCTATCTGTATCACTCCACCGGTTCTGCGAGCAGCCGAGAGGCTGGGCTGATTCTCGAGTTTCCAAGCATGCCTGGTGTAAGGAACGTCTTTCTAAAGCCTCAGCAATAAATTCCAACCTTTCATCAGACCTGCCTGCTGTGTGTTCAGGAGCCAGAGAGCCAAACCCCGTGAGACCTGGAGATTTAGTTTCCAAAATCTGGAGGGTTTAGGCTTCAAATGTTTCCCTTGACACCTCTGAGGTATCAAGGAGCATCAATGCAGGTGCACAGAATCCCCCCAGAGATGAAGCAGCTGTGTTTGGTCAGAGTTTGGCTACCAATGTCACCAGGATTCAACTTGCTGGCACCCTGCTTGGACTTAGGAAAAGCCACTGATCCCATGTAAAGCATGGCTGCTTGTGCCAGGATGGGATTGTCCCTCACACACGTCCAGTCACCAAATCCCCGGCCGTAAGCGGGGGTGAGGAGCACAGGCAGGATTTGCCTCCCAGCTCCACCTGAAGCACCATCCTCAGCTAAGGAACCCTCTCCAGGAGGAGGATTTCCCAGTGGTGAAATCCTGAGAAGGGATGATTGGGATCAGAGCACCTGGGAGGACCTTGGCCACAGCTCCCACCTCCTGAGCACCTGCAAGCCGTGGGGGAATTGGGTGCTTGGCAGGGATGGACATCAACGTGTGGGTGTGCAGCAGCTCTCCCCACACAGAGCCGGCTTCCCACTCCTCCACGAGCCACCAGCTCCTTGTCAATGCCACATACCTGGTGCCCAGAAACCCCTGGCCACCAGGACCCTTCTCCTCAGTGGGAAAAGAGGCCTCCCCAGGCAGAGCAGGATGCTCACAGCTTGGGCAAAGCTCCCTCTTGCTAAGGCCAGCTATGTGACCACACATCTTGATGATCTCCCCAACAGCTTTTGGGGCTCCCTGTCCCTCTCCTGCCGCCACCAGAGCCAGCTGTCTGCTCCCAATTCCATATCAATACCATGCTTAATTTACAGGGCAATAAAAGTTAATTAATGCCATAGTTACGAAGCCATTACAATGTAATTATTGTTTAATTGGATTATAAGTTATGCAATTTCCGACAAAGTGCTTATTGCTTATGTAATAAACCAGAAGATATTTACAAAGTGATGAATTGCTGCGGTGTTAAGCGCCCAGAGCAGCACTGGGATGGGGGGCTGCATTTCCTTGGCTTGCTTAGGAACTCCTCCATGTGCCACCCATAGACCAGCATCACCTCCTGCTGCAGCCCCCACACAGCTTCCCAAATCTGCCAATCAAAGGCATTGATTCCAGAGAGGCTGCTTTTGGGAGAGCAGAGGGGAAGAAGAGAATAGAGGGGAAAAGAGAATAGAGGGGGAAAGCTGCCAAGCAGCAGAGTATCAATGCAGGATGCTGCTCTCCCAGCTGCCCTTTCCTGTTGGATGAGCTTCCCTGTCCCTTCCATGAGTGTCTCACCATGTCCCTGCACCCAGAGAGCTTTGGGAACACCCAGGGCAGCACCTCAGAGCAGCACCTGGGGCTAGGGATGACTTCAGAGGTATCAGAGGATGATTTAGTTCCTCTTGGCAAGGCTGCTGGGATTTGGTGAGTGGGAGAGAGCACTCAAGCAGGGCAGCCCTGAAAGCAAAAGGGATCAAGTATATGGAGCTCCACCAGCTTGGAATGCCCAGATTCTGCCCCACAGGTCTCAGTGCACCCCAGACAAGCTCTGGGGCATCAAGCTCCTGGCCAGGAAGGTCCTGGAGCAGCAGGATCCCTGCACAGCAGCCCAGGAGTGCTGTGAAATCTCAGCGCTCTTGAGAGCAGTGAATTAAAAAGAAAAAAAAGAGGGTTCTATGATTAATATTGCTGCTGGGATAATTACTGTTATTACTACTATTATTACTGTTTGGATAGGGGCTTGTCATGGTTCATTTGGGGAGGAAAAAGTCGCAGCCTGCTCATGGGAAAATGGGTGAAACATGCTGAAGGCCATTCACTGCATGACTCAGGGCCAAATAACCCTCATTTTTTTCTGCCATGAAATATTATGAGCTGCCTAATAGGCAGCCAGAGCCTTTCTGGCTTCCCCCACATGCCTCCCTGAAATTCCCTGCTCCACACACAGCCCATGACCCATGGAGCAAGGCCCCATTCTGCTCCTGAGGCTCCTACACTTAAAAGGAGCTGCCATAAAAATGCAACCGAGCACTTTTCCAGCAGAAAATGCAGCTGCTTTGAATTCCTGGCAATTAAAAGTTTGACTGGAGTGGGGGAAGGGAACCATTTGAATTTCTCTCACGCTCACTTTGTTTACTTTTATAAGCTCTTTGTAACAATTTTAGGTTGCTGCATTGTTATCTAAACAAGCTGCCTCTCTGAATCCGACTTCTTATTTTATGGGAAATTCTCAGCTTTCTGCCCCTGAGTTAAAATAAATAACAAATCAACCAACAACCTGGAAACAGCCTGAATATTCCAATGCCAGCTCCCAGTTCAGCTGTATTGAACTGGATAAAGTGGACATCATCCCAGCCACTTTCATGTGGCACCACCTGAATTATCTCTTTGTGACATTTCCAGCTCTGAAAGAGCAGTGCAGGGATTTGGGATGTTGCTTTTGTGAATGGTATTTAAAGCTTCTTTTCATAACCCTGACCCGGTTTACCCTTTAACGTAACAAATCAATCTTCCCTTTAAATTGTTTAGCTCCTGGTCAAACACGGGCACTCTTACTGATGTAAATATTATGTTTGCTCACTTGGTGAGCCGGCAGGCTCCTGCTGCTCTGTAGGATTGCTCTGGGATCCTCACACAGAGGGGCAGAGCATGAGAACACCCCGCTCAAGCTCCAGGCCGGCGCTCTCCCGGGGTGCAGGGTGGCACCACGGGGCTCGGCACTGAGCACAGCTGGGAAAGGGGTCACAAACCAGGCAAACTCCAGCTGATCTCAGCCAGACAGAGCACCTGCGTTTGGTCTGTGGCATCTCCTGTGTCACCTGGCTGCTCTCTGTTTTCCAGAGGCTGCTCACGGTGAGGTCAAGGAGAGTTCTGCTACTGAAAACAGATTGTTTTTTCTCTCTCTCTCTCCAAACTCATTACTTTGGGCATGACTACACAAAAAAAACTTTCAGTTTTCTAGCTCCAGTTTACAGGCCAGCCACCAAAAAATCAAGCTCCGAGCACAGAGGCATTTCTATTATCCAAGAACATCTAATAATATTTAATCCTGCTAAGCTCTGAACACGCCGATACCTTCTAGCAATGAGAGCTGAGCCTTAATTAACGGAGGTTAATTAATAAGCCAGAGAGTGGGAGGAGGAGGGAGGGGCAGCTTCACAAGGGAACCTGGATACCTCTCCTACACCTCAGCAAGCTCCCAATGTGCTGCTGTGACTTTGCTCTTGGAATGGTTTCTAAACTCTTGCTCTGCCCGGACTCACAGAGCCCAAAAGGAAGGGTTGGGGTGTGGATGCTTGGCCACTCCAAAGCCCATCCCAGGCCTGGGTTCCCTGCTGTCCCTCAGGAGCCCAGGGGATGTCTGAGAAGGAAGTGAGCTGAAGAGGGGAAGGTAGCAGGGCTTTCTGCAGGAGCCAAACCCAGAGCTATTATGGGTATTTTACGAGCTTTACTCTTCCCATTTTCTGTCTGCAGAGACGCAGCTGACGGGCCAGCTCGGCACACTGCCCATGCCAACCCCTGCTTCCCTGGGAGAAAGCTTCCCAAGCTGGAAAAGCCACATGCCAGGCTCCTCATGAAGGCCTTCACCCAGCTCTTTTACCCCCTGGGACACCCAGCCCCACCCCTGGGACATCCCTGTCACCTGGGGTCACCCGTCACCTGGGCTGGAGCAGCAGCGGCCACGTGCCGGGAGGCAATTCTGCTCCGTGGGCAAACAGAGCTTATTGTCCCAGCTCTGTTTGCTCTCACAAGATAATGAAAAGCTGGGTTTTTGCCAGGAAACAACAACAAAATACCACGTTGCCACCCTGCCAAAGGGCTGTCTCCCTGGCTTTGCAGAGCGTGTCCTCCCCAGGACCAAACCCTACGGTTCCCCCGAAGGCAGGCACCCACCAAACACCACACTGCAAAACTCAGGTCTGCAGCTGCCCTGTTACAGGCTTTTCTCCAGGGAATATACAGCTGGCGGGCAAAATCTCAGGTTCAAACACCCAGTTTGCGTTGCCAGAAAAGCATAAATTATGTTGAGGCACAGAATATTCCATTTTATCACTCAGATAGGTATTTCCAATCAAGAGATGAGCATGGAAGCCCGGAGAGCAACAAAGACTTGGAAGAGGACAGCACTGAAACCATCACCCAGAAGCATTTCTGCCAAACACAGGTCCCTGCCCTGAAGCTGAGATGAAAGTGGATGAAAGGAAATGTACTTGGTAATAAATGGATCAGGGAAAAAGGCAGGAGAAGGGCTGGGGAAGGTGTAGGACGTGGGCTGTGCTTTAGCAATGTGGTCTCTACCTTCTAGTTGGCATCAAGGCCAGCCCTTTCCTAAACTTCCCATTCTCCCAGTTCCTTCCCCCCAAGCCTTTTTAAGGTAAGGGGAAAAAAGCATGGAAAAAAGAGGAAAAAAAGAGCAGACAAATCACTTTTTTTTCTCTCCCCCAAATAATTATTGGGGTTTTTTTGGCAAAGAGCAGATAAGGAATGCTGCAGTGTTTGTCATCATTAGGTTAGAGAGGCTGCCAAGCTGTAATAGCATTACAGCTGCAGGCATTGTGGGTAATGCCATGCAAATTGCTCCAAAGGCGTTGGAAAGGAAGGCCAATGTGCAATGTGAAAAGGACACTCTCAAGTACTCTTCCCAAAGCGATTTTTGTACTCTGCTTTTCGGGTCACCCTTGCAGAAGTTGGCAGATAAAGCCCCCTAGGTCGCGGTTCCCCCAGGGCTGTAATCCCATATGGATTCCTGCGTTCTTTAGTGGATCCCAGCACATCAATGACTTCAGTAAAGCTCTGGGGGCAAGCAGGGGCTGCTCTGCCATTGTTTCCTCCTCCACATTCACCCCTTGGTTTCTCCCCAGACCCCCTGGGAGCTGCAGAGCACTGTGGAAGTGTGACATTTCACCCAGGTGTGGAATAGCTGGAGGGAAAGGTAAGCCATGGGCCGTGCTGCACTCACTCAGAGTGACGCCAGCAGCAAGGAAAAAGGGGGGAAGCTGCTCATCCACAGCCCACATGGCAGCTCTGACGTCAGGCTTGGCTGTCAGAGCTCCAAAAGCCCTCGACTCTGTCTCCCATTCTCCCAAAATCACCACCTATTTCTGTCTTCTAAGAGGTCCCTCCCTCTCTCCTTGCACCCTTGATCCAGTGGGAATAACGCCCCCCCCAACTAATCCCACTCTCTCCAACCCCTGGTGTGACCTGAGAATGCCTTCTGCTGGGTTCAAGGGTCTCTTCATCAAGGGTCTCCTCATCAAGCTCTGCAGCAGAAGCTAATTTTTTCCTCTGCCTTTTTTTTCCCCCATGCAATTAAGTGCAGCTCCCTAATTGGAGTGCTGTGAACTATTTATAGCTTTATAATGACCGTTTACTACGGCAGCACTTAGATATGGGATAGGAAAAGAAAAAAGTCAGCAGCTGCATGGTGAACAAACCACGTGCATAAGAGAAGGACTTCTCCAAGGAAAGGTCAGCAGCTTGGGAAGGCAAGGCAGGGAGAGGCAGCAATGGGATGGGAATGCTGTTATGCCCTTTTCCACTGCTAGGGAACAGAGGGATGAATCTCCATGCTCCATGTTCATGAAGCACCAAGATTAGAGTATTTCTCTATCCATAAACCTGTGGTTTATGGGCAAGGCCAGGTTTTAGGGCTAAGAATGCCCTAAATGGCAGCTCCAGGGGAGCGTGCAGAATCCAACAGATGTTTTCCCAGATTATCCCAGTTTGTTCACTACTTGAACACATCCCACGTGATTCAGGAACTATTCTTTTCTCCATGTCCATATGCTGTTTGTAAGATGATTAATCACAGCATGAGCTGTAAGATCTAATTGCTTTTCTGTGTTTTAATAAGTGAAAGAAGGTGGCCCTGCCCCTGGCAGGGGGTTGGAACAAGATGATCTTTGGGGTCCCTTCCAACCCTAATCATTCCAGGAATCTGTGAAAGACTATTTATATGTATATAAGAAATCAGGAGTGGAGACCACAGAGCTTTTCAGGAACAGCATCTTTCCAATAGTGTGATGTGATATTTTTCCAAAAAGATGTTTCCAGTCATACTGTTGTGAACAAAAACCTCTTGCAAAAAGGAAGGATGTGACAGCACTGAGGGAATCTCATTTATTGTGGTTTTTTTCTTCCATCTCTTGACAAGAGCTCAGAGGAAGCCAAACTGTGTCGATCTTCACCTTTGTGATCCTGATTTCCAGGATCACAAAGGTGAAGATCCTAATTCTGAGCTAGGTGGTTTAACCTTGCATGAACAGCAGCTTCCATAAAATTAGGTAACAATGATCAAAATCTGCATTTTCCCAGCAAATGCTGTGAATTTGAGGTGCAGTTTGTCTTTTTTATTTTTGTCTCTTTGTGTTTTTAAGGCAGTTGGAATCAAGAGGAGACTCCTTGACAGATGAAGAGAGGCTGGTCCTACCCAACTTGACAGCACCAGTTTAATAGGATCTCCCTCAGAATTGTTAATAAGGAGCTGGAGAAATTGGTATGCCAGGGCTGGAAACACTCATGGAGAACAAGGAGTTGCATCAAGAGCCCTATGCATGCTAACTTTTTGATGGAAAATTGGAGACAAGGATGGATACGAGGTGCTGTCAGACACTCGTCGTATCAAGAGGAAAAACATCGTGGTGCCTGAAGAGCCCACAGTCCCCTGGCCTCTCTCCACATCTGCCACATGGACAATGCAGAGGGAAGGAGATCCAGACTGAGCTCTCCCCAGGCTTCAAGCAGAATAACAGATATCCCTTTTCCAGCAGCACATGGCCCCTTCCTCTTCCCGCTCCAGTTTTTTAACGGTGGGAAGCCCGGCCGTGCTGGAGGCTTGGCAGGAGGGGATGCTCAGGTGGCAGAGGGGGCTCAGCTGGAGGTCACCTGCCCGCCTTACTGCTCCCTGCTCCAGCAGAGGGTCTGTCTCCAGCTTCAAAGGCATGTCCTGAAACTCTCTGGAGCAGGAGACTCATTTTTCATGCTGAACGAGATGAAATTCCCACTGTTACCTCATTTACATCTCAATGCTGGTAACTTATAGATGGCTATTATTTATAGACATGTAAGACATCCATTTCTTATTATGTGGGTTACAGTAAGAAGAAAAATACCCATCTTTCTGTTCACCTTTTCTGGATTGTTTCTTTTTTTTGTTTGTTTCCTTTTTTTATCCTTTGCTCAAGTTTGACTGTTGCTGAGAATTTGCAAATAAATAAAGGAGTGAACAGCCCCATAAAAGCTGATTGTTTCCTCCTCCTGCAAAGATTGTCTTTGTGAAGAAGATTAAAAATCCTTCCGTGCTGCCGAAGATAAAGGTATCCCTGGGCGAGAATAAGACATAAAAGAGGTTACTACACACATCTCTGGGCTGTGTGGACTGCTAATTCGCACTGTTGTCATCCCTGCTCGTCCATCTTTACTCTTTTTTCCCACTTCCCACAAAAGGAAAAGTTGCCTTTGCTGAAGGCAGCGTTGGTGGAAACAGCTGGGCCCTGAACAAGAACATTTGCTTTCCCAGCCGGCTGCAGGAGGACAGGCTCCACGGGACCATCCATAAAGGAAACACATCTGCTCCCAGCTGGAATGGGAGGCAGCAGGGCAGGCACACGCGCTCTCCTCGCTCTGTGCCACGGGTTGGTGGTAGAAGAGCTCGCGGCTGAGTTGGAAATTCTTTGTGACAATGAGCTCACCACTCGGTCTCCAAGAAGAGGTGCAATCATGGACAGAGATCCCGAGCCTAAAGCTTTAGGGATAATCCCATGTCAGCATCTTCACCTGGCCCCGAGTGCTAAAGCAGCAACCCACCGCCCCATCGAGGCTGAGTTTGGAAAGGCTCCACAGGAAGCCCTGGGGAACACTGAAACCTCAAAAGACCTGCTCTGGGAGTTCAGGAGGTTTCTCCTAAACCTATCATTGTCGCCGCTAGAGATGAAGGGATGGGACTATTTTCTATTTTCAGGCTAAGAACAATTTATTGCTCAGATAAACATCAATCTCAGAGGCTGTGAGATTTCAGAGGATCAGGCAGTCGGCCATAGCTCAGAGCAGTCACAAGTTCTTTGTTACAAGGCAATACAGAACTTTCTAGTCCAACAGACAGTTGCCGTAAGGTGTATTTTGCTTTTCTAACCTATCACCTTTACTTAATTTTGCTGCACTGTGGATGCTTTTGTCCAATAGGCTTGTCTCACATGCACACAAATGCTTCTATTATAACTTCTAAACTCCCAACCTACTCCATACTATTTCATTATGACACTATAAACCCTTCACCATCTTACCCATACAGTTCCTTACTTACTTAAGGCATATTCCAACTTACAACTACAGAAACACAAGTTTATGATTTTTTGTCTAATATCTGTGTATTGTATTTTTACATCAATCCAAGCTTCTCTCAAGGCTGCAAATCAAACCCTTCCATGTCTGTGGCAGTTTCTGTTTTTCTAATTCCCACAAAAACCCATGCAGGAGCAGGGCCACCTCCTCCCAGCCCCCACAGCTGGAGTTCAATCAGGTATAAGAAGAAGGGAGCTGCCTCCTGCAGTCTTTCCATGCCAAAGTGCTCCTGGAGCCCATCAGGGCTTTAACGCAGGGATAGTCCTGCGAGCCCAGGACTGGGTCACTCCTTGGCTCAGACCAGGGCCACACCACAGGGCAAACTCCAACAAGGCAGTGGTTTTTTCTTTCCCTCTCCTTCCAAAGTGCTTTGTCAGGATTCATTAGAAGCACAGCAGGTTTTACTGGTACCTGCGTTATCAGCAGAGCAGCTGCTTTTCTGCTTTGCTGACAGCCTACATTCTGTGTAACAGATTGAAAAGGCCTCCAGATTCAAAGCCTTGTAATGACTCTCCTCTTCCTTCCTTTCTCCTTCCCTCTTTCTCTTTAATGGCTTTCACTAAAGGGAAGAGGTGATTTTTTTTTCCTTGCATGTTGAGCAAAGTGTGGAAGAGATTCTGTGTTCTCATTTTCCCTATTCTTTAACCCCCCCTGCACCAGCTCCCTGTTGCATCTTACTTCTCCTTTCCCAATATCCGGGGGTACCACCACAAAGAGGCCACCAGAGATGAGGAGGCTGCTCAAATAGATTTCAATAGATGGGAGCTTGATGGGCTTCATAGGGGAGGGAAAAATTGATCCATTTAGGCACAATCAGATCCTCAGCTCTTCCTTTTCAGAGCCAAGATGAAGAGCTTTTTTAGGCTGGCCCCAGGAAAACATTTATTTCTCTCTTTCAAGCCCTTTGAGTTGAAGTAGATGGGCAATGCTTTGTTTAAAAAATGCCAAGCAGGTTAAAATCCAGCCTGGCACACATTTCATGCTGTTAAGCAGTTGAGCCCACAGTCTGACTTTAACACAATTTCCCTATTTTTCTGAATGATGGGATTGCTTCATTAATTGCCAACCTACAAATGTGATCTTCTTAAGTAGTTTTGGAGTGTAACAGGGAAGGGGAGGAGAGCTGGAGCTGCAGTCCTCCAGAGACCCCGGCTAAGGCTGATTGATCGAAATCACTTGAATTTCCCCTATTATTAAATACAAGAGTGCTCCTGGTTTGTCTCAGAGATGCAGGGAAAGAACTGGACGGGAAACAGCAGCTCAGAGCAGCAGTGTCCAAGGAGGTGCTCGTATTGATAGTTCTTCTCTTTTTTGCTCTCACCTGCAAAACTTTGTAATGAGTTTTGCATAAAAATCCTTTTTGGCAAGCACCAGATCAGTTCTTTTATCCTTGCCTTGTATTTAAGCAACACACTTCAGATCAGGGGGACCCCAGTGACTGATGGAAGGGTCTCTTCCTTGAGCTGAGCACGCCGAAGGTGCTTCCCACGGGAATTGTGCAGGAAATGAGATGTGCTGGCTCCTTATCCCTGCAGGCATGGGGGGCACAGACCAGCCAGGGCTGGGTGTGGTGAAGAAGGGCATTTTAAGAATCTCTGTAGTTCAGGCAGGAGGACAGTGGCTGACGGGGAGAACGCACATGAAGGAACATGGGAATGATGGGAAAAATAAGAAATGCATCACCTCCCATTTCTGAATGTCTGAACATGGTGTTCAAGTCCAGAGTCCAAGAAAGACCTAAAGAACCTCAGAATTACCCTTATCTGACTATGTCAATATCCTGCGCTGGGAATGAGAACTAGCCAGGAAACAAGAATTGTGTGAATTGTGAAATCTGGGGATTTCTCTTCCAAGAACTTTTAATTTAATGTTTGATTCTTCTGAGAGGGAGAGGGAACTTACTCCAGGCTGAGAAATGCAATACACGGGTTACGAACATTCCCTGAGAAGATGCAGGATTTTCATGTTTGCTCTGCTGATTCCCTCTCTGGCCCTGTGCATATTTAATTAATGCCAGCTCTCTCTCTGGCAGAGGTTTTGAACATGATCTGCTGTATCCTGGATGGACGCCCTTGGAGGAAGCATTTCCTACCTGAAAAACTCCCTGAAATGTGGCCAAGCTTCCTTCCTTCCTTCCTCCCTTCCTTCCTTCACTACAGGTCATCTTGGAATACCAGGGATGGACTGAAGCCTCAGCACAGATACAAGACCGATCCAAATCCTCTTGCTGGAGCTCTCTGAGCATTCAAAGGCTTTCCCAAACCATTCCTTTGATGAATAGACACAGAAACGGAAGGCAACTATACTTCTGCCAACCTCTTGCCACCTCTGTTCTCCAGCACCCAAAAAAACTGGCATGCCTTTGCCTAAATTCACATCTTTGGTAAGGTCTCCCCTTTATACCTCTCTGCCATGAGCACAAACCCATTCACTCAATTCCCATCATCCTGGAGATGCCTCCTTCACTCCCACAACCCAGATCCAGCACTGAAATCCTTCCAGGCAATTCATCCAAATCTGAAAAAACAACCCATGGAGATGGTGCAAAACCTCACACAGGGCAGCCATGGTTGCTAAAGCATCTAATTAAGTAGTTTCTCATTACTAAGCCTGATTTGATTTAAGCAGCTCCCTGGCTCGCTCTGGGATGTAACACCAGGCTCTGAATCATCCCTGTCCCATCTGCTCCTGCCTTTGCCCTTCCCCTCTCACAGGTAGAACAACACACTAAGCTAAATATTTAATGGGGATGCTAATGGCTTGGTTAAGTCAAGTTGGGGACAGGGAAGGAGCTTTTCCTTAGGTTAGGATGACTGAGCTGGGTTTGTGCTGGTGGGGAACCTGTACAGCCCAGTCCTGTGCTGCTTTTGTCCTGGTGCTGAGCTCCTGGCTGGGAACACCACGGCTGTGGGCAGACGGTGCCCAGCTCGCGCCCGGCACTGAGTCACCACCGAGCACAGCTTGCACCAGAGCAGCCTTAAAGGAAGGGCTGCTGGGTGGTTCTTTCCAGGTGAAGGGATGAGGAAGAGCCTTCTTGGGATGATGCTCTGGAGCTCTTAACCAAGTCAAGGCAACTGAGCCTGCAGGAGTACAGCCGGCCTTAGAGCCCGTGAGCAATTGGGGTTGGAGCAGCAGCTCCGTGGAACTGTGCCAGAACTTCTCCTTTTCACCTCGCTAGGATTTTCCCAACAGTTTGCAAATCCCATCGAAGGCAGATAAAAACACCCACCAGCATTCCAGGGCCAGATGGTAGTTTGTGTTTATGAAAACTGCGATTTGTTTTCATGGAAACTAGTAAAAGCATAGCGGGCAAACCTGGAAAAACACAGCTCGCCCTTTGGGAAAGAGGATATTTCATGGACAGCTTTGGTCGCCACCTCTGTTCGACAGCTGACAGAGCTTGGGAGAGGGGAGATCCTAAAAGGTCTGTCCAACCCAAGAGAGCAGCTGTGGGATCCAGAGGCTGCTGGCTGAAATTCAGCCTGAATGAGGGAGGAGTGGAAGAGAGGTCCTTCACATGATGTGCCAACTTTCCAGCTCACCAAGAGAGAGAATTCATTGCTGAGCCTTCATTATCAGAGAATGAAGTCATGGGCTTGCTCCTCACGGCTGGTGGAGGAGCCTCAAGAGCCACCAGGGTCCATCCAGTGAGTGAGACAAGAAATAAAAGACTCGGTGTCAGCTCTGCGTCCTACAGGGATGTAACTGGCTGCCTTCTCTGCAATTTTTGCCAAGTGACAGGTAAAAATGGACCATCGAGTAGAGCTTCTCATGCACTGGACTTCTCCTGGGGCACTTCCACTTCTGGCTGATCTCTCTCTCCAGCTCTGCCCAACAACTGCCCCTGTGGCACTGCGTTGGTTTTGGCTGGGTTAATCTCAGCCTGATCCCCTGAGAGCAAGGCCCGGGGCACAGGCAGCGTAAATCCTGTTGGCTGTGGTGGCCCCAGGCCAGGAGTGACGTCGGTTCCTGGAGAAGACTCATTAATCTCATCTGAGTTTCCTTCTGCTGAGTTTTCCTTTTGCTTGCAGGGGATCTGCAGTCCTTCATCTGTCACAAAGGCTCCCAGGGACTCACGTTCTGATGTCATAAATTTGTCATCACCACGACATCACTGACAGACCAAGCACGAGGAGGAAGGGCTCCGGGGTTAAGCAAAGGACCTTCCCTCCAACAAATGGTGGTGATTCACACCAAAATGCCCAAAACAGGGAAGGATTCACACTTTGCAGTCCAGATTTATCTTTTCTATTTGTTGCCAAAGTGAGACCTGACCAATATGGTGGGTTGGGACACATTGCTTCCAAGAGCAGGTGTGTGGCTCCTGATTCTGGAGGTTTGCTGACCTCCTGGGTTTATATTGTTTCCAAGAACTTCCATTCCTCCACATGACGGCTGAGCAGTTGTGAAGAGAGATTTTGGAGGATAACAGGGCTGTGAGTAGGCAAGACCTCCTCTGAGGTTGCTGTGGTGCTGCACTTTAGCCTAGTGATAACCCCATGGCCTTTTTCCTTAATACACCTCCACAGAAGAAAAGGGAAATGATCAAAAAACTAAATCCCAGCACTTCTGGGGGCAAGGACCCTGTTATTTGAAGAGGCTGAAGTCAGCATTGCTGAATTCCTGTAGATCTTCCTCCTTACAGCCACTTGGAAATGTGGATTTTCTGCATCCTTCCGTCGCTGCTCTCCCAGCATGAGAAGCAGTTTTGGGGCCAGGTCAATATTTGCTGGCACCATTGAGTGCCATCATCTGGAAGGGAAGCAGGGTGGATCTGGGACTGGTTGAGGATCCATCTAAGAATAGTTCTCCTTGCCATGCATGCTCTGCCCTTGAGCAACCTCTTCTATGAATATCCCAACACCTGGGCAGTCCAGCCTGGCATCACACATCCTGCAGACTGATCCTGCTGCCTGCCTTACTTCAGTGCTGTTACTCCCAGATTTCTTGGCAGGCTGTCTAGAAATCAGCAAACAACCCCTCAAGAGAGCAGATCTCAGGACAGGAAAACTAAAAAGAGTTCTGTGGCACGGCCCATGATTTTCTGAGGGATATTTGGCTGCCCTCTTGTGCTGCTGCATGCTAGGAAAGGGCAGGGAGAGGACATAATTCTGCTCTAACTTGCTACATCATCAGTTTTCATTAAAATATTCTTCTGCCACATCTTTGTAATTTTTCATTTTGGAGGCAAATTTATTAAAGGTGTACTTCAGCCTGATTAAATTAAATAAGTGGCATTAGGAAATAAAGAGTTTTTTTTTTTATCTCAGCACACCACAAAAAGAAAAAGGAGAAGAGGTGGAGAAATGGTTGTGATACAAGCAGTTATTTAATACTATAACTGAAGGGGAGGGGGGAAATTCCATTCTTCATAAGCTTCCATTTGTTATCTTCCCTCAGCCCCACCACCACAAATCACTCTGGAGCCTTGCAGCAAAAAATACCCCAAATGTAAAGCAATATAATATCCTGTGTTTTTCAAGATAGGTAATAATACATTTAGCACACAAACAAACCTTCCTAGCACTCCACCAGCTCCTTTCCTAAGTCTCCCTGTGTGGCTCTTAACTCCTCACACTCATTTCAGGGCTATTTCCTGGTCAGAGATGGCTTTGAAAATGAGGCTGAAAAAGGTTTCTCAGGTTATTTTTGTTTTGATTTCTGCTAGGCAGCAAGAAAGGGCAGGCACTATGTTCTGAAATTAGGACTTGCCTGTGCTACCTTGCTTTAATAGGGCCACTTTGCCTGTGTTTTTCCCCTCACAGTCTCTCCCCAAATCCATCTTAGCTAGTTTTAGGTGGAAAAATAGAGTGTTTGGCTGATCTCTTCCCCCCTAGCCCTGCTACAATGTTTGGGTAATTCTAGGGCTGTGAACACACAAGCATTTTTTAAGCCGTATGTCAAGCACAGCTCTCCCTTTCCACAAGCTTTAAAACCAACTGTCCTAGCGGGATGCTCCGATGGAGCCAGGGCTGGGAAAGGAAGAAGGGTTTCCAGAGACATCCAGGTTTTCTCTTCCCCTTCTTGGCAGAAAGGGGCAGCTTTTGCTTCCCCCAAAGCCACCCTGCTCTTGCCCAGGAAGGACACCAGGACCCTCCGGCCAGGAGCAGCTGGGGCAGCAGGAGGTGGTGCCTGGCCTTGGGGCTGAGAGGTCTTTGCTGCCAAGAGGAGGCAACACATCCATGACAAACAGAAAGAAAACTTGGGAAGTTTATTGGATTGAGAGCTTCCCATCTGTTTCTGCCACAGCCAGCCCGTGCCTCTCCATTGCCAGTAGCTGGAGAGGATCAGGAAGGAAGCAGACAGACAGATCCAGCACCCCTCACCCCCCAAGGAAAATCCCTGTGGGCTTCTCCCAATGGGAAACAGAGTCAAAAAGGTGCTGCACCCTCCCTTCTTTGTTCAGCTGTGAGAACGGGGTGGAAAACTGCTGAGCCAAGGGCATCCATCCTTCCCAGAGCTTCATTCCCTTGGGCACACACGGAGACAGGAGCAAACACAGCAGGTGTTCCTTCAAGTGCCTGTCACCCCCACAAATTCTCTTTATCAGGTATATATTGGGTCTCTATTTCCCCACAAGAAGCAAAACCAAACTGGGGGGACACAACCACCGGGGATTCGCATCCCTGGGGATGACGGGCAGGGACACGGAGCCGGAGCAGCCAAAGGCCTGCCACCAAGGGGACTTGGTCCCAAGCCAAAATCAACCTCACCAGCTTGGCTAGCACAGCCCAACCCTCACCTTCTCTGCTTACCAACAGCAGCATATGCAGGGCTGAGGGAGTTAGGCAGCCTTGGGAAGAGCTAAGCTGGGCTTTGGAAGGTAAGGCACCTCCACATTCCCTACGTGGCTTTGCCCAGCGTGAAAAGCTGAACGTGCTTTTGAACAACACTAATGATCAGTCATCAGCTCCTTGGAAGATTTCCATAGCAGCATTTGACTACTGGAGAGAGATCAAGTCAGTGAAGCCTTGCCAAGTTCTGGGCACTTGGTTGGCAGAAAAAATGTTTAGTGCTTCAGGGAAGACTCGGTGCAGCTTTTGATCCCTTCTAGTCCCAACATATTTAAACAAAAATAACCCTTTTCTCCCTCTCCCTCTCAAACACCACTTCCCCACATTTAGCAGTAGAGAAGGAGGCCACACGTGTGTGTTTGGCACATTTCAGCAGCCCCGTTTTTAATGGAGTTGGTCCCCAAATGTCACAAGGCTATTGTTTTCCCTGTTGGTCACATGTCCGCCTGAATTTTAGGCTATTCCCTAAATGTCACAATTTCTCTGCTTCCTGCTACTCTCTGCTGTTATTGGTTATTGTCTTCACGAGAGATAGTTTTTTGTCTCACTTCTCTCCAAAATGTCCAATTTTCTCCCATTTTGGTACCCCCCTGAAACAAATGTTCCACGTGCCTTTGGTCTCACCGAGTAGGGGGACAGGCAGAGAAGAAGAAAAAAACACTCTGAGGGGAAAAAGATTTAAAAAAATAAAAATTTTTTTTTTGCTGCCCAGATCTTTTCTTTTACCTTCCTCTCCCAGTCTCTATTGCCCAGGGATCTACTGCCAGAGCCCTGGTGAATTTTGTAATTAAAGCCACAGAACACTCAGCTATCAGAGTTAATATTTTTTGCCACTGTTGGTCACCGTTGCCAAAATCTCACACAGGGGTTGGACACGTGCCTGCTTTAACCAGCCTCTTTTGGCCTCTGCTTCGTCTCCACCTTCTTCACACTGATGGGATGGATGCACAATCTCTCACTTCTTGCCCTGAGCATCCTCTGCTGGCTCCCTCCCTCCTATCCTGCAGTCTGTGTGTGCAGGGAGGAAGCAAAACCTGGACCAGTGCTGAGTCTCTCCATCTGGAAGGCTCCAGAGGGGCCGGCAGCAGCTGAAGCACCAACACCCCTGCCATTTCCTTGGAAAGACTCACGATCCAAGGGGAAAAACATGGAAGAAAAAAGGAAACCTGGCAACAGGAAGAAAACAAGAACTTCAGGAGTGGTGAAAAACCCTGTTGGAGTCAGTCTCAGGGAGAGTGAAGGAAGAAAATGGAGATCTTGGAGTAGGAAGCAATCTCTATGTCGATTCTTTAAAACTTTAAAAACTCTTTAAAACCTTCTCTAAAGCCTTAAACTCTAAATTTTCCACCCTGTGATATTACACACTCCTATTCAAACTCCACACCCACAATCCCAGTGCCATCATTCAATTTTGGAAGCCTTCTCCACGGACTCAGGTCAAATGCAGTGCTCTCTTGAGGGTCAGTGCCTTTCAGCACAGAAAGTCTGAAATTCTCAGCATCCAGGGCTCCAACATCTCCAGGAACACATTTCCACTGTGGGATCAAGGCACTGGATGACTGAAAGCAAAAGAGATGTGACCCGTCAGAGTGGTCCCTCCTCACTAAGAGCACTCCTCTCCCACAGGACTGTCCAGGGATGCAGAGCTGGGAGACATTTGGATGCTTTGGTGGCAGAGGGTTCATTCAGCTCCAAGGACAGCTCCCTGCTGCCAGGGAGCAGGTCCCAGCATCTCTCAGCATCCTCCCCTGCACTGCCTGTTAGGACCATCCTGACCTGCCTCTGGCACGACAGCTCTGCCAGCTCTTTCCCAGAGAAAGAGAGAAGTGTTAATTTAAACACCCTCCTGTGCTCTTGAGCTCTTCTACACCCTTTGAGACACGACCCGATTCTTTGTTCTCACTTCAGGTGCTGGTCAAAGGTCTGAGATTTGTCCCTCTTGGATTATTTCATCCTTTCCCTGCAAGATCTCAGCCCTGTGCCAGCCTTTTAATGAGATCTGGGCTCTGCAGGGAGAAACAGCTCCACACCAGCCAGAGTCCTGGAGAAAGACCCCGTGGAGGTTCTCCTGCTGCAGCAGAGTGTGAGACAGGAAAAATCCAAGATTGGTACAGCTCTATGGAAAAATGCTCTAATGCTGCCCCCTCCCCAGAGGGCTGAGCTGTAAGCAGGGCATAAACACCCCTCAGGTGCTGGCAGCATCAGCTGTGGCACACACATCTCTTGGGCACCTTCACTGCGGTGCTTTATTCCCCCAACGGGAAAAAAATACTTTTTAGAGCAGTACAAAACTGATTAGACCGAGGCAAGGGAAAGAGTGATGGAAAACAGTGAACAATAAAAACCTGGGAGCAGGCAAGAGTTTCTTGGAGGAAAATAAGAGAAAATAAAGCTGATGCTCTCAAGATTAATGACTAACGACAAATAATTGTGGCTGTGGAACAGCAAGGAGAAGGCAGAATGGAAACAAGAACCAGACAGGAGAACTAGGCATTAGGTCTGATGGTGAATTTAAGGCCATTAATTCATAATCACAGCCATTACAGCCAGGAGTTTCAAGTGAGCCCAGCAATATTAAGAGCTGCTGGATGCGGTGCCTTTACGAAAGAACCTGGCTGTTATTTAGGGCTCTAAGTGAAGGCTGAAGTGCTGTGAAAAAAGCTGATCCTCATCTCATACTATGGCTGTTTATAGGAATCTCTGCCCTGAAAAAGGAAGGAATGAGGACAGAGAAGACATGTGCCCTCCATCCTCCTTCTCCAGGCACAAAATGAGCCACTTTGCCCACGCTTGTGAGCTCCTGGGCTTTTCCTTGCCCCCACATGAGGAGCAGGATCTCTGCCTTTGTCAGAAAGCAGCAAACACCAGTCCCAGCAGCTGGATGTGCCTGTCCTCCCTCACTTCACTTTTTCAAAGGGGAAATCAAAGTATTTCATGACATCCAAAGGTCTGTTCCCAACAGCATGGGATAAAAGGCAGGGCACTGGGTGAAGGAGGGTGTTTTTTTGTGGTTTGAACAGTGTCCATTCTTCTAAGGAGGAGGTTAATGTGCTGCCTGTATCACATCCCTGTGAATCACATCTATTTAATTTAGTGAGAAAACTGACAGTTCACTGTGACCAGCAAAGCCTGTCCTGCTCTGCGTCACACAGAAGTTACAAAACAGCCAGTTCTGCTCTGATCCTGGAATATTTACAGCTAGAAAGGACAGAAACAGAAGGAACACAGTTAAATCTCAAGCAAGATGCATTCCTCTCAGATCTCGCATTCGCAATAGACAGAGGCACTCAAACCAGCCTGACAGGGTACACAAGACACTTGGCAGCCTGGCAATGCTTTGTTCCTCAGAGAGATCAATCAGAGCAAGAGAGAGGCTTGTCAGGGAAGCATGGGATCAGCTGTTCTCTCCTAGTCTAACTATGGTCTTCTCCTCTCCCCTTGATTCACTTCATCCTTTTGGTGTTTCCCTGGTGGGAAACCTCACCTGAGGTTCTGCAAGGTATTTTAACTCAACATTCCAGCTGGTTTGAAACCTGGAGGTTCTCTCAGTCCCTTGCCAAGCACCTTGCAAGAGAGGAAGTGTCTTCACGGTATGGGAGTCATCCCTTTCTCTTTACCAATGACTGAGAGAATGGCCAACAGCAAAGCACTGTTTGCTTCATGGCCTTTGGCTTCCCCTCCAAACCCTTTCCCTCCCCTTTTCATTGAGATCAGACCCCATTATTTTCCCTGTGCTAGAGGCACATTAAAACCCAGAGCTATTAAACTCTATTTGATGCACAGAGAAAACCACTTCGAGTGCAACCTGAGAACCTCTGATGTAGCAGTGAGGAAGAGGAGGAGGGGAATTCAGGCAGGATGCTAAGACGTCGTTTCCACAACCACTTTTTTGTTTTCCCCTGATAATCCTATTTTTACACGTGCCTACCAGATGTTGCCCATATCACACTCGGTACAGCCAGATGGTTTCAGCTTGCCTTCCCCACCGTGTATCGTCAGCTCCCGATCATCTCACTGATGTGTAATGGTCCCGTCAGAGGGGAACGAGCTGCTCAGGGTAATTGTCTGCGTGTTCCAAACATCTGCGCACACCTCTCTGCTTTCCGAGCCTGCAATTTCCGGTGGGAGAGGAGCCCCCGCTCCTAAATACTCGGCAATCACCGCAGGAGATAAGCAGCTCCTGTCCTACAGCTCAATTGTCACCACGCCCAAAGGTCACCGGCTCGGCTGTACAAGGCCAGGCTTTAACAGAGTTAGATCCTGCCATGGGGTAGAGGTGGAATGATGGAGGGAGGAGGGATGACCAAGCTGCTTCAGAAACAGGCATCCACTGCTCAGAAAAGAACTGGGACAAGACACTTTGGACTATGACCAGAATTTGGGAATGCCTGTGCGGGATCCTCTCACCAGCTATGTCACCTTGTAAAGCACATCCAGCCCCTTGAGGATGTGATTTGGTGCAGATTTGAGACTCACTGCAGCCTGACCTTACAGCAAAAAAAGCAACACTTGACATAAAATTATAAGAAACACCAAAATTAGGAAGGACTTTAATCGATGGCAAGGGCCAGCGAGTTCAGGACAGGCTTTTGGTGCCCCAACGAGGTGAGGAAGCAGTGGTGGGCAGAAGTGTTGGAGATGCAGCAAAGCCCTGAGTGCTGCCAGCTGCTGGTGCAGGAGTGGGAGAGGAGGCAATTTTAGGAAGCAAAGAAAACAGAAATAGCAGAGCAGATCCAAAGGGATAGTTATTGATAGGCAAGTGACAGTATTAACAATCTGGCGGCTCCCCTGGTGTCCCAGCTTCTGAGCCAGCCTCAGAGGAGAACTGACAGGTAGATCAGCATCAAGAAGGGAAGGAAAGGCTCCTCTCTCCAAAGCTCCCCATCCCATTCCTCTCCCTAACACCCAACTGAGAGAATGCAACCCAAACCCAGAGCTCTCCCTGCTCCGTTTCCCTCTTGCTCAGACTGCAGGGCAGGTCCGGGAGGGCACAGAGCCCCAGTTCAAGTGGAGGTCAGGGATGAGGCCGTGCCTCGGAGAGGACAAATCCCGCGGCCACCAGCAGGATCCGGGACAGCTGGGCCCCTCTGGCAGCTCCTCAAAAGACTCCGAGCGGGGCCGGGAGCTTTGCCCATGGACAGCGGGAGAGAGCGGAGCAAGGGGAGAGGGCAAAGGCTGTCCATTGATATAATTGACTGCTCGACTAATTAAAATTCCTGGGCTGCTAATTGGGGCTGGGATCTGCCTGCTGAACGCTCCCCTCAGCGGCTCAGCCCAGAGAGAGGGGAAGAGCATGGAAGAGGGGGGTGAAGGATTGGAAGCAGCCTGGTCGGGCCAGCAGAGCCCAGAGCTGTTCTGTCTGAGCGATAATAAGTCACCAAATTACTTTTGACAAGTGAAGGAGATTGGAAATAATGGGGGTCTGCGAAAAGCCCAGGGCACAGACGGGGGGGATCCATGAGATAATGAGGCCAGGCAAAGCCCTGGCATGGCTGGGGCCTTCCCCCTCCCGGCAGGGCAGCGGGACTGGGGCGGGAGGGCACGGGATGGCGGCTGTGAGGGACATCTGTGCCACACTCCTGGCAATATTCGGCCTGGAAAGGCTCTGCCTGAGGCACAGGGACTGCCTGGAGGGGGTCAGCCTGGAGCACTTGGCACCCCTGCTCTGCCTCAGCTCCAGCTTTTAGGAGTGGTCTTCAAAAACCTCATGCCACAGCACAGAAATAAATTCCAGTCGCTGTCCCATCTCCCACCCTAGGTCAGGTCTTCTCCAGGCACTGCCCAGGTGTGCCAGCAGCAGCTGGGACACCCCAGCTGCTCACCTGATCCAAACAAACTCCACATCCCGACAGGATCCAGGTGCTCCGGCTGCACCAGACAAGGGAAATCAGCAATCAGACTGCAATAATTAAAGGGTTCATTTGCATACCAATACCCCAGATATTCTCCACCTCACATCCCTTTCACAATGATGCAGTATCCAAATCTGGAGCGCATCTGAGTGCACACAGCCAATTTCTTTCTACTCAGAAAAAGAAAATAGCCTATTTTTTTTTGTGTCAACATGCTCTGTATAATACCCAGTGGGTAATTTTAGTGTCTAATGCAGCATCCACAGAATCCTCACCTCCTGGGAAATCAGATGGGTGCCCTCTACACCTTGATTTAGAGAATGAAAGTCTCTCTAATACTCAGGAGGCATCCAGGAGCTATAACTTGATTCTGGGAACATGAGTACTGGAACAACACTGGAAAGAGGAGCCAGGATGCATCACTTTTGAGAGGATCACCAAGCAGGCAAAAGTGCCATGGAAAGGGAAAAGACACTGGAACCAGCGTCAAGTTTCTCACTTCTCCCTGGGATTTCACATCTCTTTCATAACCATGGCTTTCAGCTGGTTTCTTCCAGACAAAAATGCCCAGCCTGCAAGGGCTTGGTCTTCCTCATGCCCAGACACAGACCTGGTGGGCCTTCTCCCCACTCATTTTCCCTTGGGAAGGGCTTGCCCTGGAGCAGAGCTCCCAAGGAGGACAGCTGCATATTCCAGTGCCTCTGCACCCCACAACGGTTCAGGGAACCTGATTGCTCACTCTCCCCCTCCCCAGAGATTCTGCACTGGCAGGGACCAGAACACAGAGGCAAACATGCCCATTTTTCATCATTTTGGTGATTTTTTGAACAGGGGAAAGAGGAGAACATTACTTTAACCCCTGAGTGGCTGCAGGCCAGGGAGCTGTTGGATGCCACAGACATTTCCCAACGCTGCCCACAGCCTTTTTTCCAGCTCCATCCAGTTGGTTACAAAGCAGATCTCTTGTTTCAGCAGCACTGTGGGGACCTCAGGAGGTGCTGACATATCAGTTTTTTTCCACATCAAGTAATACAAAAGGATAAAACTCATGTTTTAGTGGAGTTTTTTCCCCTCTTTTCTTCTCTACACTTGGATTATTGGAAGCTCCAGCTGAGCTCTCAAACAGGCACTGTGCAAGTCACATTCTCAGCTTCAAAGTGACGAGGCAGTTCAGGGCAGTTCATTTGCTGCCCAGGTATTTTTTAAGCCAGAGATTCCCAAAGGAAAACAGAACCTGATTCCCTCTGCTTCCAGCCCTCCTCTCTCCTGAAGGCCACCCTACTCCCAGTGCAAAGCCATAACCCCATAGCTGCTATTTGTGTTTCCCTGACAAAACACCACCAAGTCGAGTTGGGTGAAGCCCTCCTGGACTCTAATTCTCAGGTCAGCCTCTGATTTTCCCATTTTTGGGAGCAAAATAACGAAAATGCTTTGGAAATGAAGCTCCCTGTAATTGCAGTGGCAACGCTCCTTTCCTAGAAAGCCCTAAAAAATCATTCTGTGTGTCTCAAGATCTTCATCCCCCCCACACTTTTTTGTACAGCAAATCTTCAAAGCCCTGCTGAGGGCTGCCAGGGGCAGCAACATTCCCAGGTCCTGCAAAGAAGGAGAGAGGGCACAGAGGGGAAGAGGACAGGGCTGTGGGATTGTCTGCATTTTTCCTTAACAGTTTGGGGTCAAGCCTGATCCCCGGTGGGGTCAGCTCTCTTGCAGGCTAACACGCCAAAGTCAAAGGAGACTGTGCTTCCCCGTGGGAGCCCGGCCAGGGCAGGCTCTGCAGCCCCTTCAGCAGCACCAGGGTGGGAGGGGGATGCAGAAAAACCTGGGGAGGCTGCAGGGGGGAAGGACACAGCAGGAAATCTCCAAGGCAAATGCACAGAACCTGCCCCTTCCCCATCCACGGGCACCTTTCAGCACCAACACGTCTCCCCACAGAGCACCAGGCTGTGCCCACCACCATAGGGGAGACAGTCTGGGAGCAGACTGGCACCGGAGGGATGCCAAGGCTCACAATAATCACCCTAAAATCCCCCTTTCATCATCTACAGGATGCTCCTCACCAGCAAAACAACCCCGGAAAATTGAAGTCGTGGTGACTCCACAGCACTTTGTAGAGTGTTGACACCTCTGATAAGAAAGAAGGGAAGGAAATGAGGAAATCTGTACAGCTGGACAATACCTAAACATGCCACAGACCAGAGAGAGATCTGAACAAAACAGCAACTGAAAGGGAGATGGAGAGGAAGGGAAGCTGCCCGTGCTGCCTGGCTCCCATGGATGGAGCAGGATGCTCGTGCAGCCAAAGGGAAAGAAGAGATAAAATAGGAAGACGTCGAAGTTATTTTTTTTTCAGAATGTAAGCTCCATTAAACAAGGCGAAAGGTGCACATTAAGTGCAATAAAAAAAGGAGCTTTTATAGAGATTAATTTGTCTGCCCCGTTCTCCTTAAACCGGAGGTTATAAATTGTGACAGATCGTGTATGTTTTTGGGAAGCGAGGGCAGGAAAAACGGAAGGGAATTGGAGAATAGATCAAAATTCTCTGAGCAGAAGGCTTGGGAGGCACACATTTACATCAGGCTTTTTCTTCTTGCCTCAGAGCTGGTGCCATTCAGATCCACAGCAGCAGGAAACTCCTCATCCCTGTATTCCTACAGCTCCTTGAATCCACAAGCTGTTCATAGACCCACAAAGGGATGAGCTTAAAGCCTGATGTTTGTGGACTTGAGATGGTGAGAACAGGACAGACGACGAGAAGGCAGCTGCTGGAATGTGTTGTTATCTGCTCTCGTGCATCCATCTCGCCACAAACATTCCAGCACCCCAATTCCACAGGCAAAGCTGCTGGGGAACAGCAGAGCTCCGAGCAGCAAGTTGGAACAAAAGATAATCGTTTTTATCTCTCCCCTTTCAAGTTTCTGCAACAAAAGCCTGTTCCTGTCTGGCCCAGGAACAGATCTGCCCGCCACAGCCGATCTTCAAATATTCCTGATTGACCTCAGCGTGTGAAAGAGGCACCATTAAAGTGTTCTAAGAATAATTCCCAGAAATCATGAGTCACTGTCTGATTTCGGCAGAAAGGGCTAAAATGATTCAATTATTCACCATGAATTATTCACTGATAATTACACTGTAGTTAGCGATCTCCACGCAGACAGTTCATTACGGGCAAACTGCTGGTGTGCAGCTAATATTTCACCAAAAAAGCCCCACTTTTGTTATTGTATGTCATATATAGTGAAGCAGCAATATTGGTGGCCATCACAGGAAATCAGAGAGAGATTAAATGTGGAAGGAAAATGCTGCTCTTTCTAATTCTCAAGCAGCTCTGCCAAGTGCAGCACCAGGCCAAGCATCCCTTTCTCTGGTTTCAGAGCCAGCCGGGATTGCATTCCTTCGAGAAACATGCAGTGAGGAGAGGAGAAACTGAGACACTGAGCTGGCAGCCATGGAGAAAATTCACCTTTTGCTCTTCTTTTGCTGATGACTGCTGGGAATCTCTCTAAATCCAGGCTCTCCAGGACTGCAGACAGTTCAGTTCTGCTTGTCCGCCTGCTGCTCACACAGAGCTGTTTTGGCACCTGAGTTGCCATTTACCTGCCATTGCACTGGTAGGGCTGGCACAAAAGCAGGCAGAGAGGAGAAAGCCACCTTGAGAGCTTCTCACCTGCCAGGGAAGTGGAGAAAGAGCTCATTTCTCCCACCCTTCCAAGCAGGGATTCTGATTTTTGTCACAAGGAGCCAATTCATCATAGCTGAGCCTACACCATTCTCCTGCAGAATAACCAAAACAGCCCTGAAAGTCTGTGGGGACTCCACAACAAGACATTTGTGCTCCCATCTCAGCTAGTTGCTTCCCCTTCCTCTTCCCTCACCAGCTTGGCCTCAGTGGTGCTGGGATGCAGGAACAGCCAGGGTGGCTCCTCTCCAGCCCAGTCCCACGAAGCACACCGGGACAGGGGCCACAGGAATAGCTCCAGAACCCACAGCAGCTTCTGGAGCACTCAGCAGGCTCTCCCAGATAACCACCCACAGCTCAGAGGTTTCAGATTCCTATGGGAGGCTCTCAGCATCCAGATAAAACCAGGCGCCCAATGCTGTGAATACAAACTTCTCATTTTGGGGGTCACATAACACAGCACAAGTGCTTGCCACAGGCAGGAGGACCAGGACATCGAGCTCTTAGCTCAGAAAAATCCCATTTTTTCCAGCTGTGCTCTTTCCTATCCCAAACACAGTTAAGAAACCACCAACTTTGGCTTGCATGACATCAGAGAACTACACAGGTCGCCCAGTTTCCCCAGTTCTTGCCATGTCTGGGAAAGTTCTTAGGGTGCATATTCCTGGTGGCAGCCCTATGAAAATAGTATCTTCGGGAAAAAGAGAGCAGAAAGGTCTGTGTGAAATCTTACTGTGGGACATTTTGACCTGGGGTGAACAGGGAGATGCTGGGGTAGGTCATTCCCATGTCTCTGTGGGATTTTAGCACACAGGGCAGGGGGCTCCAAAATCCTGTCCTTTTAAGCCGTTCTGTGCAAGAACTACTTCCGTACTTTCATCATCCTTCTTGCCTCTCCCCAAACCTTTTCCCACCCTTCCCTCTCCTGCCAGAGTCAGTGGCAGGCCACTCATGACACAGATGTACCCTCTATCGCAGCAGGATAGAGTTTACTGGTTTGTTCCTCATTTTCCTAATAATTCCTATCATTTTAGTCCCTGCCTCTGATTGGCACTGAGAGCAGAGTTGATATTTTCATCCAGCCGTCCATTATAACCACCAGATCTCATTGGTGAGTGCTAACAGCCAGTGCAGAGCCCATTACAGCTCATATAAAATTAGGACTGTTTTCTCCCAGGTGAAAGCAGCACAGAAAAACAGACTCCCTGCTCAAAACTCACACAGCCATTGTCGCCATCCTTATCCTGAAATCCTTCATTCTGACCTCTCGGAAGGGTCCAATCCCTTCCATAGTTTTTTCACTTAGTTTGGCTTTTTTTTCCTGGCTGAAACTCCTCACATTTCTGGCTCTTTACCTTGGGGAAGTTGAGGCAGAGGGCTTTCAAGGATGGAGTCGTGGATAGTGTTACCTCAGCGCTGTGTTTTAAGGCATTTCTTGAGCTTTTACGCTCGTCCTCACCCTTTCTCCACACCAGCATTGATTACAGCGGATAATTGTTCTCTAATTGGCCCGCAGCTGCTTATCTATCTTAGATAATTAAAGTGAAGAAGAAGAAATAGAAATAAGGAAAGAAAACGGAACTTTACTCTTAAGTAGCTCCTATTGACTGTCTGGATCGATGGGGAGGTCACTTTGGGCACACACGCCAGCAGGACATGTCCTTGGCTGAGGCACACAACCTGACAGCCCCAGGGAGGCAATTCCTCAGGCAATTCCCTTCTCTTCCTTACTTCTGCCAAGCCCCACCTTTATTCCTTCCGACAGCACCATCTCTGACTCCTCCAGCCCCACACCACCACCTTGGAGGACACCACCCAGCTCTGCACTCAAGAGGTGACACAATGGAAGTGCCACAGGCTGATTTATCTGGGCTGGCACAAACTCGCTATCTCCAAGATCTTGCCTCTCTTGTCAAGTTGGATTAAAACCAGACAACAAAAGTATTGACTGCTCCACCACAGGCCTAGGAAATCATTGGGAAGGGTGGAGCCAGAGCACAGCACAATGCACAGCTCCCCTGTCCAGGTCCTTGACATCACAAGCCTGCTGGATCCCACCTCCAAAGCTTAATTTATGTTTAACAAAGTTTAATTTGTGTTTAGCAGCCAGGGCAGCACAGCACTCCAGCTTCTCACCAGTGCTGACACCAGTCACAACTCTGGCTCCATGCTGGAAAGTCCAAGAAAATCTTCCTTGAAGTGCAAGAGCTCAGAACCTGGCTCTGCTTTGGAAGAGTTAAACTAAAGTTCAGCTAGCTCAGCAAGGAGGGGTCACACAGAGGCTTTGAAAGGCCTGGACTGAGATGGCAGCAGGGTTAGGCCTGACCCAGCCTGAACAGCCAGCACCTGCCTCCACTCCTCAGGTGACAAAAGCCATGCACAGCACGAGACAAATCCCAGTAAAACATGACTCCCACCAACTCTGAGAACCTGACAAAACAGGGAACTCACTACAGAGCTGAGGAGAGAAGCTAACAAGGGGCTGTAGATGAATCTGCTGCCTCAACTTGAGTTTTTGGGCAAGGTGTGAAGTGAAGGGCTTGTCTTTTGAAGAGCAGAAATGCTGATTACCTTCCAGCATCCACCTCTCACAGCTTCCAGGTCCTGTGTGCATCACCCGGAGACCTCGGTGCAGCCACGCTGAGGTCACACACACACACAGGCCAGTTGAGAGGTGATCTCCAGAGGGCCACTTCCAAAGATCTCCTGGTAAACTGAGGAGGCCCTGTTCAACCAGCCACCCAAAAACCCCACATTACATTCTCTTAGCACAAAAATTTCAGAGCGAGTTTCAGCAAAAGTGCTTTTTAACTAAACTGTATGGTTTTATTTGCTCTCCCCCCCACCTCCCCTGCAAATCATACTGGAAATGCTCCAAGCAGGAACCTTCTTTGTGTCTGTGCATGTAAAACTTCCAAGTACATGCTAATTCAGTTTAATTATGGATTTACTTCACTGGCTGCATTGCTGATGCCAGAAACAGCCAATATTTGCTACCAAGGAAATGAGGAAAAAGGAAAGCAAGGTTTTCCATGCTCATGTCCCTCTCAAGCCCCATCCCTGCGTCCCCATCCTTTCAGAACTTGGTGTGCAGGAACACTGCAAAGATAACCTGCTCTTTATTTGTACAATTTATTAGACAATCTCCCTCTAATCGAGAACTAATTAAAGGAAGTGAATGCTTGGTTGGAAACGGGGATTAAAATGTGGATAATTATCATAAACGTTACATTTGTTGTTCCAGCCTGCTCTGTTCTCCTCCTCCCCTGTCCCTTTCCCCCCAGTCCCTCTCCCAGGCTGCTCCTGATAATGCTCAGGCTGTCTCAGAGGGGGTTTGCTTTCACAATCAATTATTTTCTTTTTTGTCTCCCTGGCTAATGTTTCGTTTGTGTGAGAACATTAACGAGAAGTATTTTCTTTTCCTTGTAAATTCATTTAGACGACAGTGACAGAAGGTGGGGAGGTGGCAGCTGTAGGAAAAAAAAGAGGAAACAGGAACATTAAACTGAGGCTTATAAATTATTTCATCTTCTCCAGACAGTCCAGATCTGTCACTGCTCTGTGTGCAAGGGGAATTTTCTTTTAAATTTTTTTTCTTTTTTGTCCAAGAGTTCCTCACAGGCACGAGACATTGATGTATGTGGGAGGCTGATGAGAGAGCCTCAGCACAGCTTTTTTCTGCCTGCTCGCCTGCCAGACCTGCTGCTCCACTAGCAAGGACCACGGCCACCGAGGTCTCATCAGACAGAGTATCTAGGTCACAGCCAGCAAGGAAGGATTTCGTTTAACTAGTCCTTTTTGGCTGAAGCACATTTTTAAGCCTGTGTCTGCACAGGCAGAGCCTGTTTCTTTGCTGTAGTGCCCATGCAGGAGCACTTCTTGCTCAGGCAAAGATTCTGAGCAGCAGGAGGTGGCTGAGGTCAAGCCACAGCACCTTCAAGTGGGGATTTTTAGCCGCTTGCATTGCCTGGTGTGAGGCTCCATGGCCACAGTGATGTCCTGCAAGCCCAGGGCTGATGACCCAGCAGACAGCAAGGACAGAGGCCACAGGATGCAGAGCAGCTCCTCTCTCCCTGGATCAGATGTTAACCATGAGAACACAAATAATTACTCCTTTAAAAGTGCCCTAACAGGATAAAAGATGAAAATGAGAGCAGGTCCCTCAATAGCTGGACACCAGAACGAGACAGGGATGTTGGAACCACGGCCAAGATCAAAATATGCTGGACAATTTTTGTGCCTGGATTGTTTTTCGCTCAATTCGCAACAAAAGTGCTAAAAACACAGAAATGACAGGCAGATTTTACTTTTCCTTACTTCTAAGGAGGAGAAAGGTTCTTCCTGCCTAACCTGTACCTGGCATGTCATAGTCCAACCTGATGGCATATCACCCTCAGTCAGTCCCAGGAATTTGAATGGAAGGGGTGCCTAAGGGATGAGACAGCCCCCACCTGGGAAAACACACATTTAGTCAGCTTAAGTGATTTTGCTTTGGGTAATTTTACTGCATTTCCACCAGTCCTGGGAATAAGTGACTCTCCAAGGGGCTGGGTGTGCCCCACAAAGGGCACAGAGGGGTTTCCTGTTCAAGGCCAGCCTCTCTCACACCACCGCTGCCACCAGGGATTGTCCCCACTAAACAGGGACAGCAAAACAGCCCCTTAACAAAGGGCACGGCTTTGGCTGGCCATCCACTCCACAGCTTTGGAAAAACACCTCTGACTCAAAGCCAGGCTCAGCTTTGGCACAATTCAAACCAGAGGCAGCAGAGATTTTCTCCCATGGATCAGGGAATTCCTGGGTTCCACCCAGCCCAGAGAGAAGCTCTGTATACAAGCAAGTTGTTAGCTCTGAGAAATTGGAACTACGCCATTTCAAAGAGATCTGTAATGCATAAGTGTCTGGGCTCATCTATCTTTCTCATCATCCCTCCTGCCTTGAAGTAAGGTCTTGCTCTCTAAGAATCTAGACAAGAAAAACACTCCAACAAAACGAAAAGCAACCTGGCTGGTGATATATATGAAAGATGACATCTCCAGAAATCCCAAACTTCAAAGGGCCAGCTTGCAGCTCATGACTATCCACTCCCTCCAGCCCTCAAGGCTAGTGTCATAATTCTACAGCCACGGGAATCATTTGATCTCTCCACATGGCAGCCCAGTGGTCTGGCACAATTCTGGATGTCAAAAAAGTCTGCACTGCCACCAGCAGTATTCTGCAGGGGTTGGCCTCTGAAAGGACAGACTGAGGTGAAACAATCCAAAGAGTCAGTGGCAGGAGGAGGAGGAGGGAGGGAAAAAGGATACTTTGAAGGACAGTCACAGGCTGAGGGACTTCGTGGCCTGCTTTGTGCAGGGTTGATGGCACAGGGGGATGTCAGAGGTTGTGGTGAATCCACATTCCAAGGACCTTCCCCATCTCACACAGCATCCTGCAGCTCATGGATGTGGTTTACAGGATTAGGGAAAGCACACGGGAGTGGTCACAGGAACACAAGTCTTGTCCTTGTCACCCCAGCAGCACAGGGAAACCTCCATCATCCTCCTCCACTGGAACACGCTGCAGGTCCCAGCCCTCCCTCACAACGTTCAGGCAGTGGGTGAAGGCCAGAAGCTGCCCAGATAAGTAATTGGCTGCCTGCTGGTGAGAACTCTTAATTAGAGGCTTTTCAGCAAGGAAATGTTTGTATGGAGTTAATGTATTTATTTTGATGCACACACACTGTAATAAACAGGCACCCTTCCTATGCTCCAGCAATTAAAGAAGTGCATTGCAAACAAACACAGCCACCAGCTCCCAGGGATGGGCTCCCACTGGCCCTTTCCCCGTGGCCCAGAGCATTCCTGAGAGGTGGGATGGCCCCAGCTTTCCCGGGGCAATGCTCTGGGTGACCGTGCTGCTGGAGCAGGGTCCCTCAGCCCAAGTGGGCATGAAGCTTTCCCCCATCCAGCCTGGAAAACAATGAATTGAGCCAGTTTTCATATTGCAGACTGGGGAAAACAGCTCCTTCCAAGCAGGGCACGGGATTGTGCACTGGCTGCAGTTTCTGAGCAGATTGGAGACGCTGCGCTGCCACAGTTTAATAGAGCCAGTGTTTATTCCTGTGTGGGAGAAACACTCCATTATCTGGCTTATTAATTGTTAGTTAAGTAATGGGAAGGTGCCCAGAGCAGGAGATGAGCCCTCATCTCTTGTTATTAGCTGAGAACGCAGCAGAAATAAAATAACTGGAGATAAATGATCCCGAGTGCTGCCCCGAGTACCGCAAACTGACAGATCTGCTCCGGGGGGAATCGGCAGAGAGCTCTCGGGGGGGAGCAGGGGAGAGACAGCAGCAGCCAGCCCAACTGGAGGTTTCTTTCCTTAATGAAAAGATTTCATCATCTTTGATTCCGAACACCACTTTTCATGGCTGAGATCACATGGATAGTCATGGTTGAGAAGGTAGCCCTGCTCCTGTAGGAAAACTCAATTTATTAGTCTGTCACTGACAGCGAGACAGGTTTTGCATTGGTAGCTTAACGCTGCACAAGAGGGGTCCTTTTTTACTAAAAAAGCAACGTGCAGCTGCAAACAGTCTGGCCTGGTCACTGCAGAGCTGTGATAACCTCAAAAAACACGAGCAACCCCATTATCCACAGTGGAGTCTGGAGCAGGGATGGGAGTCTCCACAAAATGAGTTTAACAAGGACAAACAGCCAAGAAACCAGCAAAGAAAAAATGCAAGACTCTGCCTTGAGCCCCAGACAGGTGAAAACACCCAGCTGTGTCCAACATGGTAATAGCTCCCACATCTAAACAAGTAAAATTCAGCAGCTTTCACATCCATTTCCCCCAAATCCATCCCCCAGTGGTGGCCACAGAGTCATAATTTGCTGGTCCCTGTGCAGGGGATGGGCAGAAGTTACCATTCATTTATCAGGCCCACAATTCCACAGGAGAGCAGAATACCACAATCCTCAGCATGAAGAAATTTAGCTAAACTAATGCATTTTGTGACACAGTTCAGGAGAAGCAGAGTTAAAACAAAAAGGAAAGAGAGATCTGCTCTTCCTTGCAGCCATTTTCCTGGAAAACATCCCAGCAGCCTTTCTACAGCACATGTAGTATTTTCACTGCAGCTCTGGAGAAAGATACAGGAGGAAAGGATAGGCCAGGAACCTGAGCCAGCATTAACAAGCCCTGGGAAAGCAACCACAGCTAAAGCTTGGGTCTAACCCTGCACTTGGAGCTGAAATTGAACCAAGGCCATCACCTGATCTGAGAGAGCACAGAAGCACCTGAGGCAGCTGTCCACACTCTGCTCCCCACCAAAACAGACATTTATAGATACTCCAGACTGAGGGTCCAGCCCCAAATTACTTCTTCCCTAGTACTTTACAGCAGTTAAAAAATTAATCAAAGGGACACAGAAGTGTTTGGGTTGTAAGGTGAATCTCATTCACCCCCTGCCATGGGCAGGGACACCTTCCACTAGACCAGGTCACTCCAAGCCCTGTCCAACCTGGCATTTCAAGCTTTTTTCATGACTTCAGAGGATCACCAAACACCAGTGTCCCTAAGACAGTGAACTGCTCTCATTCCAGTCTCCTCTGTGGAGTTTTCCCCCCAGCCAACACTCAGCAGCCTGAAGTCACCCCTAGAGGCCAGAAAAAGCCCTGCTCATGCCACAAAGTGCTTTCTTTAAAGCAGTTTTACAAGACTTGTGCTGCTTTGGAGCCTTATCCCTTCAGCTGAGCATCTCTTCCTCCACATTTCACTTAATCCCTTCTAGAAACACAGCACTAAGCACCGTTTCACCTGCATCCTGAGCATCCCAGATCCAAGCTCATTCCCAAAAGCATTTGTTTGTGAGAGAAAAGACTGCCAGCTCCCAGCCCTAGAGAGCTCCAAAAAACATTGCATCTGGCTCAGCCTCTTCACTTGCTTGTGCACCTCGAGTCAAAACAGAAGAATCCCTTGAGAGCAGCAGCCCCTCTGAGAAACTAATTGCCTCCAATTACATCCACAGGCTCCAAACGTTACCTACCTGCCATCCCAGGTTTTCAAGTTTCCCCCGACTTCAGCTTCCAGAATAAAGCAGAAAACTTCAGGAGTGCCTCACTCCTGCTTTCACAAGCTCTTGCAGCCACAAAACCGTTCACAGGTGGGCTTAGCAAGGCAGCCCAATTAGGCCTGCCTAACAAGAGCCTTTCATTTGAGTGGATGCAGGTGTGCTTCTCCAGTGCTGGAGGTGCTTCCCTGGCTGCATCTTCCCGGAGAGGGCACTCCACCTCTGAATTGCTTATCATTCGCAGCATGTTTTGCAAGGGCTGTGTTTTCCTGCCCCCATCTCAGAACTTTGAGGGTGTGTAACTCATCTTGGAGTGCTGGGGATTGGAAAGGGGATCTGTGTTGGTGGGGGCAGCCTGATAACACAGAGGTGGGTGAGCTTCAGGTGAGGTGAAAGGAGACAGACAAGGCAAGAGAGGGAAATATCAAAGTTCTAGGTGCTGACAATCTTAAAATTTCTATACTAAACAAACTCTAACTCCCCAAAAAAACACTACATTAAAAAAAAAAAACTCCCAAAATTAATTAATAACACTAAAATTACAAGTATGTAATTTAATTAGAAGTGTATAATATCACAAAATAAAAAACTTAGTGTTTTAGAATATAGTAATATATTTTAAACAAAATAAAAGTTTTAAAACAAAACCTACTCCTTCTTCTTCATAAATTTAAGCAGTATTTTAAAATTAAACAAAAAAGTCCGCACTGCGGACTTCGAGTAATTAGTTAAGTAAAAAAATAATTTAAGCATCATTTCTTAATTGAATGATTTAACCTTAAAAAACCTTATAACAAAAAATAGTTAACTATTTTATACCTTTTCAATAAAATGCTATAAAAATCGCTACCTATAAAGCTGTAACACAAATAAGAAAAAATAAACATTTAAACCTAAACACAAAATACCATCTCAAATACCTTCAATCCCAACCTCAACAACCTTGTGATCTCTCTGCAGCACAATATATATTATATAGTATAATATATATATATTATATATATATTGATAATCTGGGTTGTTACTGCATCATGGGGCTCTTCTCTGGGACAAATTGTGAGGTGGTTTGTATACAAAAATACAGCACCTGCCATCAATATAAACATTGCCTAAAAAGGGCTTTTCACAAGAGCATGGAGGGAGAGGATTTAGGATAAATATCAGGAAAAATTCTTCCTGTGAGGGTGGAGATGCCCTGGCACAGGTGCCCAGAGAAGCTGTGGCTGCTTCTGGATCCCTGGAAGTGCCCCAGGCCAGGTTGGACAGGGCTTGGAGCAA
>VWZV01015131.1:1624497-1654473 GCA_013397155.1 Irena cyanogastra
ACTGCGGACTTCGAGTAATTAGTTAAGTAAAAAAAATAATTTAAGCATCATTTCTTAATTGAATGATTTAACCTTAAAAAACCTTATAACAAAAAATAGTTAACTATTTTATACCTTTTCAATAAAATGCTATAAAAATCGCTACCTATAAAGCTGTAACACAAATAAGAAAAAATAAACATTTAAACCTAAACACAAAATACCATCTCAAATACCTTCAATCCCAACCTCAACAACCTTGTGATCTCTCTGCAGCACAATATATATTATATAGTATAATATATATATATTATATATATATTGATAATCTGGGTTGTTACTGCATCATGGGGCTCTTCTCTGGGACAAATTGTGAGGTGGTTTGTATACAAAAATACAGCACCTGCCATCAATATAAGCATTGCCTAAGAAGGGCTTTTCACAAGAGCATGGAGGGAGAGGATTTAGGATAAATATCAGGAAAAATTCTTCCTGTGAGGGTGGAGATGCCCTGGCACAGGTGCCCAGAGAAGCTGTGGCTGCTTCTGGATCCCTGGAAGTGCCCCAGGCCAGGTTGGACAGGGCTTGGAGCAAACTGGGATAGTGGAAGGTGTCCCTGCCCATGGCAGGGGGATGGAACAAGATGAGCTTTTAAGGCCCCTCCCAACCCAGTCTGTTCTGGGATTCTGTGATTTTTTCCCTGGATATGGGCTGAATGCTCTGACCTCAGACAGGAACATCTCTCTGGATGCACATGCACACCTTGGCTGTGGAAGGTGATCCCATCTCTCTGGCTTCTCCCTTCCCAGCCTCTGAACTTCAGACTGCTTGCGCTTAATAAAAAGGTTTTTTTCATCATTCACAGACATTTAGAGGTGTTCCTGCAGGTTCTGCTATGTCCCTCTGTAATCCCATCCCTCTGCAAGTCTCTTCTCTGCCGTGCTGGGGATGAGAAGAGCTGCACTGCAGTGAGTTTGTGCTAAAACTTGTGCAAGGATGTAGCTTAATTGGCTGACAGGTAGACCTGGAGAGCACTAAAGGCACAGGGAGGACTTCAGCATTGGAGGCAGGGCAGGATGGATGCCAGGAGAAAAGCTCCACGTCGAAAGGAGCTGTCCCCAGCTCTTCCTCTCACTGCTCCAGAGTCGGTTTTGTCTTGGAGGAAACTCCCACGTACACAGTGATTTTTGTGAGAGGCAGGGACCAGAAAGGTAGGCAGGAGTGAAAATCAATCAAGATTTGTCAAATACGCGGGAGAACTCATTTTTATGAGATAAGTGCCTTCAGAGGAAGCGTTGGGAGACACCTACCACATGTTCAGGCTGCTTAGTGGCAAAGCATGCCCCATTAATCACTGCCACTCCAAGGGGCCGGCTTCCCACTGAACCATCTCCCAAGTTTCCCCCTCTCTCAGCCATCCCCTGCCCTCCCAGGAAGATGAGCTGCATTCACAGACCTGTGAGCCTGCAAATCAGGCTGATGCTCCTGGCAGCTGCCGTACCAACCCCTCATTTCTCTGCTGCTGAGCCGCCCACTGTGCTTCATGGACTCTCATTTTACTCAGGATAATCAGCAGCGTGGGCCAAAACAGTGTTAGAGGAGCTGCTGCCCCTGAGCAGGTGAAGTGCAGGTGCTGCTGTCCTGCTGCAGTGGGGCCCTGCCCTTGGAAGCTGCCAGGAAGGGATAAAGTGGGTGGCTTGGCAAACACACTGCTCAGAAAAGGCAGCAGCAGCAGCCAGGGAAGATGCTTTGCTGGTTTGACTGGTCGTGCTGGGAGCTGAGAGAAGGGGGCACTCTCTGAGCCAGGTCTGATGAGCTCAAAGGGGACCCTGCTCACCCCAGATAGCCCAGCTACTCGAAATGGCATAAAAATGACAGGATGGCTTCTGAGGCAGTGTTGGAAACAGAAAAATGTTTAATAAAAGGCAAAACTAACAAAACTCTTACAGAGAAAACCCGAGCCAGGGCAAGAGGTTCTTGCTCCTGCTAAAACACCCCACAAAAGCAATTTGTGCCTTTGTTCTCTTCTTTTTCTACTGAATTGCTTAGGCAGGACCTCTTGGCCTCAGTCCAATCAGCCAGCCTCAGGTCTGAGGTGAAGTCCCAAAGGTCCTATGAGGTGTCTCTGCCCCAAATTTGGGAGAGAAACTCCTGGGCTTTTTATCTTTTTGAGCAGACAAAGAACAACCTGGTCACCCTGTGAACAGGGGCACATCCCTACAGCTGAGCACTCAGGAGCTCTGAGGAAAGCCTGGCTTGAGAGCAGGAGCAGACCATGGGAACCCCACAGCAGCTCTGGGACAGAAGAGCCTTCAAGGACCTGAGCTGTGTGAGGAAGGGAGTGAGTGATGTGCTTTCCAGACATTACCTCTAGCCTCCTCCACCTGCCTCCTGCTCCCCAGTTTGTTACTGCAGACCACCATGAGCTGCTGTGAGGCTTTGTGGTGTCTGACACTCACCCATCCTGAAGATGAGTGAGGGGCCAGCCCTGTCCTAAGGGATATTCACAATGGATTCCTCTTTTTCCATGTGTCAACCCATTTTCAGGCTGAGATTTTTTTTTGTTTTTTTTCAGTCGTGCTGCAAATCTTATTCCCACATTTTAATAGCCTGAATTAAGGGTCTCAGCTCTTATTTTCAAGGCATGGCCCCGGGCAGTCATGTTGATAACACCTGCTGGGTTAAATATTGCACTTGGGGAGTGGGGAAAACTGGTTTGTGGCAAGAGCCATGAGGAGCCCTGTTATGAGGAGAAGGAGAGAAAGAAATGGCTTGGAAGGCATAAAAAGATCCTATCTTCAGGTCTTAAGCCAGTTACCATCTTTAGGGATCAGCTTCATGGAGGCAGCAAATTGCCCTAAGCCCTCGTGCCACGGAGCTCTGCTCTGCACCCCTGAGCTGTCACTGGGGCCTGGCACGGGGTTAGGGGGGGACAGGATCCATGGAAGGCTGTTCCTGCAGCAATCCCAAACCTTCCTGGCCAGGCAGGGCTACATCCCTCACTTGGATTAACAGAACCACAAAGACAGACGGGCAGCAGGGCCATAAACCCCTGTGCCCCCCAAACCAGTCACAGAGGAGCTGCCGAGGCGAGAGCTGCAGCTCCTGCTGATCCAGGCTCAACTTCCCTGCATGGCGCTTCCCAGGCACAGCTCGCTGGGCTTTGTTCCTGCTCCCTTTCTTGTGGGACTGTGCCGTTTTCTGACCCACAGATGGGGCACCTGAGAAGTGTTTTTAAAAACTTTTATTCCGTTTTCAGTCTCATGTGTGGGGTGAGACAATACAGATGTTATAATTCACGCCATCACAATCAGAAGCCATTTCCTAATTACAATACATTGTAAGTGTTTCTTGGCCTATCAGCTTTAGCCACACCATGCTGTAAATGCCTCGAAGCCAATCATCTAAAATTACCCCTCGTGGGTCCTGCTACATTGCATCTTTCATAGTTCTATTTCTCCAAAGTATCTAGGCTTTTTACAAGGCTGTCCTTTGAAACTTGTTTCTAGTTCCATTTCTCTCTCAACAATGTCTGTCCTATTCCATGGCATTTCTGAGTCAGCATTTCCTATCTCAAAGTTTGCATACAGATGCACACTATGTGAGCCTTCTGTCAGCCTTTGAGAATTCTCTACAAATCCATTTCCCACATTTCCCCCTCTCTCTTGAAAGGAAAAAACTTCCTTGATGGCTTTGTTCATCCTTTGCCATGCACAGTGAAGTACAAGAGGCACTAACATTGCCACTGTAACAATCACTGCATATAAACCTGTTTTGCAAAGCTCCTTTAGCCAAGGTGTACCCCTTCATACATTCCCCACCTCTGCAGAGCTTTCTGCTGGAAGCCTGGAATAGCAGCAGCCCTTCCCCATGCCCCCTTCTCTCCAGGGGCCTGGAGATGGTACCACAACTTTGGGAATATTTTCATTTCCCATGTAACACCATGGCTGACCTCCATGTTGCGGAGGTAGGGATGGAGCAGGTGCAATATTTAACCCAGCAGGTGTTACCAACGGGGCTGCCCAGGACTATACCTTGGAAAGAACAGCTGAGACCCTTAATTCAGGCTGTTAAAATGTGGGAATAAGATTTGCAGTAAAAAAAAGGGTTGACACACACGTGTGTGTGTGTGATAGCCCTGCACCCAACACGAGGGGCAGCTGCCAAGGCTGGGGATACCTGAGGCTCTTGAGACTCTGTTGCAGGCTGTAATTTGGAAAAGGGGGTCCCAGCCAGACCAAGGGGTCTCTGGATCTCTTCTAGAGGAGGGAGGGATTCCAGCCCCTGTGGAGTTTCCAATCCACAGATCCCTGTAGCAGCACACACCACAAATGGGAGGGAAATTGGGGTGAGAGCCTCTAGACCAGGAAAAGGAAAACAATAGAGGCCAAGAAAAATGAGGCTGAGCAAAACCCCTGCTCCATCCCTACCTCACCCTTTCAGGGCTGTTTTAGAAAAGAATTCAAGTTTTTTGGGTTATCCCATGCCAGGGATGGCACCAAGTCCAGCTCTCCAGAAACTCCAGAGTGAAGGCAATCCAAAATTATATTCAGCAGCTTGTAGCAGTAAAGGAAATCAAGGACCTAGAGCTTAATTCTATGGGGCTGTTGTCAGCAGATGAATAAAAGCTCATGGCATGGCTCTGTGCAAGTCCAGGGCACCAAAAAACCCCACAGAAGATGGATTCTGAGGTTATTGAACAAGGAGAGAAGGAAGGAGGAGGGAAATTAATAAAAATCAGGCTGCCAATGCTCCAGACTGCTTTTCTCTCATCCCAAAAAGCACAAGGATTCTGAAAATTGGGTGGAGATAATCAGCATTAAACAAGTCGAGCTTTTTAACTTGGGTTTGTGTTTCCTTCTCAATTCCTACACTGGAGAAAGCAAAAAGCTTTTGAATGCTATATATGCAAACATTTTTTATAGCTTCTTGTTTCCCCTTTTGCTTAGCACTGAATAAAGATTTGACTCCTACATCAAACCCTCCAGAGCCCAGCCAAGTTAACTCCTGGCTTATGGACTATGAAAGAGATGGACTGTGGTAGAAATCACAAAACCTCACTGATTTCTGGGTGCAGGGGTTTCGAGGGACCAGGGGGAGGCTGTGGTATCTTCTGGCTCTGGCTGGCTCCAGAAAGGCACAAGCCAGGATGAGCTGAACTCTTGTTTTCATCCACAGGCACAGGAGTACTTCAGAACAACAGTATTTCAGAATTTCAGGGATGCTGCCAGCACTTCCCAGCCTGGGTGACTTCCTTCCATCAGAATTTGGTGACCCCCAGCCAGGGAGGGTGAGAACACTCCCAAGTCTGCTAAAGTCAAACCACATTTTTAAACCTCAGCAGCTTCTCCCCAGCCCTTCTGCTCAGAAACCAGGGATTTAGAGAAAGAAAAACCTAAAAATCCTCAGATACAAGTATTTATTTGCAGGTGCTAAATGATTTCTTGATTAATTCTGCAACCTGCTGCTCACTCTCTGTTTGGTGTTTCATTGGGAAAGTGCTTTAGCTCGACAAAGAACTTCCAGGCTGGAATGTGCCTGGTGTGGGCAGCAGGGCAGTAATTGGCTTGAAAAACAAAACAGTGAGGAAGAACATGAAACTAATCTGAAACCCTTTAAGCCAGATAAAGGCTTTGCTTTAGCATGGGCACATGTCTAAACTTTTCCAAGCCTGGTAAAGAAGCATTATTGCTGCAGCAGATGTTAAATGCGAGCCTTGCTTCAAGGGGAGGGGGAAAGAGGAAAGAAATGCCCATAAATACAGATACTAGAGGAGGCTCTCCACTTCCAGACCTTCTCATCCCTCTGTTTTACACTGGGATACCATCAAAATTGCAATGACAGTATGAAGGGAGCCCACAAGAAAGATGGAGGAAGCCTGTTTGCAAGTGACAGGAAAAAGGGGAACGATTTCCAGCTGAAAGAGGGCGGGGTTAGATGGCATATTAGGAAAAGATTCTTCACTCTGGGGGTGGTAAGGCCCTGGCACAGGTTGCCCAGAGCAGCTGTGTCTGCTCCTGGATCCTTGGCAGTATCCAAGGCCGGGTTGGAAGGGGCTAGGAGCACTCTGGGGTAATGGAAAGTGTCCCTGCCCACGGCAGGAGGTGGAATGAGGTGATGTTTAGGGTCTCTTCCTTCCCTGTCATCCTATGGTCCTGTGAATACACGAAAGGAATGGCTATCCCAGCCTTATCCTAGCAGCCCAAACAGGATTTGAACACAAGATCCCTCAGCAGACTGTCCTCCCAAGTCCCCAGCCTTGCCATTTCTCCCAGGAGCACAGAGTGAAATGTGCAGCAGGTGCAGCATTTCTGGAGACAGCAGCACAATGCAAACCACTCCATCAGGCTCCTGCCTGCCAGGGAAAAGCCTGGACATGGGGAATCTGAAATTCTGGGTGTTTCAAGGAGTGCTTTTTAGTTTATTAATGAATTACTGCATGGTCCAGGTTCCCCTTTCCAGCCTAGGACAAGCCTTACTCAGAAAAAGAAGAGACCTGTGCAATTTATCACCTCTTCCCATCGAAACAAAGCAGTAAAAAGAAGATAATCAGGTCTGTGACAATTTAATTATCACCCTCCTAAGGCAGCTTCCCCACCCTGACCATTTTGGGGAGCCCCTGGTGGGCTAAACCCCAGGAACTGGCCAAGACCTGCTAGGAACTCAGGAGCAAAACATCTCCATCCTCTGGAGACAGCATCCTCCTTCTGTGCATTGCCCTCTAAGTGTGGAATTTGAATTCCAGGCCAGGAATCTAAATAAATACACCAAAAAAAAATAAAAAAAACAGCCTTAAAAATTTTCCAGCACCCTGTCAGTGTTCCATACCTAGGGAAATGCATCAAGGATGGGCCTGTCTATCAGGCCTGAGGAATTCCCTTTTTTTGTTCTATCAGGGATGCCAGAGCAGCTCGAGGTACAACTTACAGGTTGCAGGAATTATGTGTTTTCTAGAAAGGAAGGGGCAGGGAGACTCCTCTGGCAACATAAGTCAGTTCAGATGGTGCTGGCTTACAGGCCTCTTCCTTTAAATTGATTAATAATGACACATTTAAATGGACAACATAAATTAATTTCTGAATTGCACCATTAGTAAGTAATTAATTTCTTTGCTCTGTGAAACTAAGATATCACTGTTATCTAAATCTATAAAGAGAAGAAATGCTGAACGAGGACTCCATTAATGTAAAAATTGATTTTTCCATTTGCCCTCTTCTGAGGTTTTTTCTCCCTCCCCCTCCCTCCAATGCATTTATTTTTCAAGTGGCTGGGGATGGGGAGAGTAACCTAATTTATATTTCCAGTGGTAATCAAAAGATCATGCATGCTTATTTCAACCAAATGATGTCATTATGAAGGCTGTTAAAGCTGGCGTTGCCTTGGAAACACAAAATACTGATGGTTGAGGTTGGACTTGGCTAGGCAGGAATGAGCAAACGGCCTGGCCAGACCTGGGAACATCACCCCAGGTCACTCAGATGTTCTCTTCAGCACTTCCCAGGCTGCCAGTGCTCCTGCTCCTCCCTCCTCCTGCCATACCCCATCAGTTTTATGGAGCCAGGAGGGGAGCGCTCGCTCGCTCCGGTGACAAGCAGGAGTGACAGGGGCAGGAGGGACACTCCAGCTGAGGGCTGCGTGCTGCCTGCCACCAGCTGTCCCATTCCTGCTTCCCAGCCCCAAAACACCCACCTCTGGATGGAGATTCATGGGGCATTCAGGTCGTAACTGATGAGCAGAGCCAGGATCTGGCTGTTGGATCCTCCTTTCCATCCCTGTTTTCCATTTACTTGGTGAATGGCGCAGCCTTGGTGCATTTCACGTCTCCCATCATCCAGGTGCAGCCTAGGAGAGAGAGATTTATTTTGAGTGCCCCAGAGAATGGAAGTTACTTGCAAAGACCAGCAACCTCCCACACCAAGATATGTCTGTCCCCTCTTACAGTCCATCAGGCAAGGATACCCTGACTAATTTTAAAATCAGCAACAAGTGGAACTGACTTTCTATCGATGACTCCAAGAAGAAAAAGCCTTAATTTTTTCCATGCAGGGAGTGTTTCCTTGGCTCTTGTGCTGAGATGTTTGAGGCAGCTGTGCCTGGTATTGTTTGCATGGGGAGATGCCAAGAAACAGTGGCACGGGCTGGGCAGCAGGTTTTGGGCAGCCCCACCAAGACAGAAAGGATGAAGATTGATGCTGCAGTTTTGAGACAACTCCTGGGTCTGCTGAGCCAGTTCTGCTCTTCCTAGTTCAAAGTGCTGGGAGAAGAAGCTTGGGACTAAACTGGAGATATTTTACACTCAGGTCCTTCAGCTGAGCCAGGCCATGATTTCACAGCTTCTTTCCAGCTTTTTTCCTACCCTGTCCCAAGAAGAACACAGTGTCACCTTTGATCACATCATGGTTTAAAGCACACCTCAGAGAGAGGGAGGCACAGCCTGAACCCCATCTCCAGATATGCTCTGCCCTAAAACAGGGAACACAGCCAGTGGGATTATTTACAGAGAGTATTTTGGCGGCTGCTTTCCCCCCTTCCTCTCCTTTTATTAAAGAGGGCAAAACAAAACATGCATACAAACAAGTCAATGGGATGAAACATTTATTGTCTGTGCAAGGAGTGTTAAATGAACTCATTTCAGCTTCTCAATTAATATCCAGATGTCCCCAGCCAGCGCCAGGGTTTCTTTCCCTTTGGTGAGTAGATAATGACATTAATACCACCATGTGATCCTCCTCTTCCCTTTCTGAGTCACCTTCCCCTTCCACACAGGAGGTTCTTTTAAGGTTCATCAATTGAAATTGTTTGAATGCAGCGAGAAAAATAATAAAAAGAACGTTTCCTAACATTGGCAGGAGCATTTCAGGCATGAGCACTTTGAATATTTATTCGCCCTTTGTGGGAGCAATCTCGGCAAGGAAAAGTCAGCGTGAATAAAAGGAATTGCAAATGCCAGCCAAGGAGCTCCCTAGTTTTCATTCATGGGAATATTTGCACAGGCTCCTGAGAGAATTATCAGCCAAGGTAATACAAAATCCCTGGTAGCATCAACACTTTGGGTACTCCATAATCCTGCTTATCCAATGGAAAACATATTTTCCTGAGAGCTGAGGGCCTAAGCTGGGATATTGGGGGTTTGGAGAAGACTAGAGATGAATTGGAAAAGTTTGGAGAATTATCTTTCCCCATTTCTGTGACATAGTGCTTTATATTGCCTCTGCCTCTCCTCTCCCATCCACTCTCTCTCCCTCAAGCTGGAACAAATAAGCTCAGCTTCCTTCAGAAGTCTAAAACAAAAAGGAGGGGGAAAAGATATGGCCAAGCAGCCAGAACTGTTGAAGCCATGGAAAAGCAGAAGACTCACAGGGAAAAGCCAGTCGAGGAGCAATTCATGGCAGAACTTTATATCACAGATCTGGAACAGACAAAATTCCATGTGGGATCGAAATGAGGACGAATTGCTGAGGAGCAGAGCTAAAACATCCTTCAGCCTGGGAAAGAAGAAACAGGAGAGCAGCATCCACTGCATTTTTGGGGGTCAGCAATAAAAGCACCGAGGTCTGTTTACTTATAATTAGTCTTTCTGGGCAAAAAAAAAAAAATTCCTGTGGAAGTTCATTCTTGCCGTAGAATTTTACAGGGTGGCTCAGAAACTTAAGGGAAGGATATTATCTTGCCTAGATTTTTAGAGCATTTCTCCAGAACCCTGTTGGTTTCAGCCCTGTTAAATTCAATAACTTCCCTAAGGGAGTGCTTTAAGTGTCAGGCTTGATTCAGTTATATAAAGGGATAAGGGAATAATCGTTAGACAGCACACAGGGATGGGAGAAGTGGTTTTGTGTGGCACCAGTCTTATTTAAGAACAGTCTGAATTTATAGATGAGGCTGATGAGAAAGTTGGAAGCAGCTAACGCAAGTGTAAAAGACAAAAGCCAGGCAGTGCTTTTAGAGAAGGCTCGGATACCACAGAGACATGGGGATGGTTTCAGATGAGTATTTTAAGTGTTTTTAGCTGTTTGCCTTGGTTCCATCAAGATGATGTCCCGTGTGCTGCTCTTGCTATCCATAATGTAAGCTATGGGCACTGGGGCCCCCATCCCAGCCCGTGCTTCTTGCTTTGCAATCAGCACATCCTGCAGTTACAAGCAATCCAAAACACTGAAGGCTTTATTATTTCTTCTTACTTCTAATACAGAATATTTGACTTCTAAAATACTGTTGTCATTGCACCTTAAATTGTTATGACAGTGTGAACCATGACTAATCCTCCTGAGTGCAGAGCACAGGCACAGACTGGAAACCCAAATCAGCACCTCTCTTTCCAAGTACTCGCCTCATCCTCTCCAGAAAGGGGGGACGTGGGTAAACATGGCCTTCAGGAGACAGAGGATGTGAAAAAGGATGAAGGTCTCCATCTGAGACCTGCTCTGGTCAGGAGACAGCCACAATTTGAAGAGGAGGAAGGGTGTGAGGTTGGCTTTGCAATGTTGAGCTGCAGCAGAGAGGCCATTCCTTGCTACCGGGTTTCTAGGGCTACATGTGAACTGAATGATGCTCTGATAGCTTTTCACTTCAAATATAAAAAACCCCGACACAGTCAGGCAGGTCCAGCTCCATTTCCTTCACTGACAGAACCAAATAACATGGATTTTGCAGCCAGTGGCTAGAACGACTGAAGCTTACTGCCGCTAACCAAGGATTTTCATCAGCACTTCTGCCTCATAAACAGATCACCTGTAACTTCCTCAGCCATACCTGAGACCCTTCAAGAAGAGGCACCTCATGGCCTCAGCCTAATCCATTCCTGTTCCTGGGATCTTGTGTGGTGCTTTCCCAAATCTGGATCTGATGACGCTCAAGACATTGTTGAGCAACACCACCGCCATCAGCTCCTACTTTTCGAAAAGAAAGGACAACTGCAGGAACTCTTCCCAACACCCAAATGCCTCATTTATCTCCAGAGCTACTCAGCTCTTCTCAGCTTGGTGGAGATTTCCTGGTCCATCCTTCCACACCCTTTTTATGGCTTCTTTGGGTCCATCACTGGCCCGAGCACGCGACGCTCCATTTGTTTTGGCAAGAACGTCCCTGAGATTTATACCTGTAATTATCCAGGCAACCTTTCCGACAGGGAATTTTAAAATGATCAACGCTAAAGCAAACTACACATTAAATGTGATTAATAGGACACCAAATGACTGCCAGGCTGCACCTCCCTGCTTGTTAAGCGTGTCAGCTGGAGCATCCCTGACTGATCCCACCGCTGTGAGACACCGTGGGACACCCAAAAGTGGCCATTCCAATTGGATAGATCCTCTCTTCCCTGGCAATGCCCACAGGAGGGTTAGGGTGCGAACAGCCACAGAGGGTGACATCCATCCCCTGAAGTTTTGTGAAGGACTGAGACTTCTTCTTGGGTCCTTGCTCATATCTTCTCCTGCCCCTCCGGCTCTCTGTCTGTCCTGGCGCTGCGAGAGGGATGCTGAAGAGGTGGCAGCAGGACCTCAGGTGACAGGAGACAGAGGAGCACAAGCCCAGCTGGGAAGAAGGTTCAACAAGGTGCTGCTCCCTCAGCACAAGGTTCTCCTTCTGGAATTGTCTCGCCATCCCCAGCGTCCCTGATGGAGCTCTCTCCTCGCTCCCTGAGCAGGTTCCAGCCTCACCTGCCATCAGAGCACCCACTGTCTGCATACCTGGGTAAAACAGCACCTGTCAGGATATCCACCGTGTCCCAGGGAGGCATGGGGGACCCTTCTTCCATCAGAAAGGGCTGCAGGAACATTAGGGGGGAGCTTTTCCAAGGGATCCAGCTTCACAGTGCACTTGGCGGGTTGCACAGTGCTATCCATTATGGCCTGCACGAAGCTGAGGTTTTCCAAAGCTTGCATTTTGCTGCTGGGTTGCCCAAAGACAGTAAAAATCAGTCACAGTCAAGCCTGCGTTGACCTTTAGTCAGCAGCTCCAGCAGGCCGGATTTGCAGGAGAAACGCTGATCGCTGCTTCCCTATTCTCTGGGCAAAGTTGTTGCGTATAAATTGTCTATTGATTAGAGGCAGAAATTGTAAGGAAGCCTCTCTGGGAAAACTAGAGGGTGGGAAGAAATTAAGGGGCTGACAAAAGAGCTACTTTAATTAGGAAGGGAAGCAAAGCGGTGGGAAGAAAAAACAAACACAAGCTCCCCTCAAGAGCCTCCCACTCCAGATCTGAAAATCCGAGCAGGAATTGTCTCCCTTGTAGAAAAAGAATGGGATTTTGGAGCTGGGAAATGGAAGCAGGAAAAAGAGCTGGCTTTTCCCCTCCACCCAGCACTGGGGAGGATGGGGAAAAGAGCAGCTACGCTTTCTGCCGCTCCTGGATTTCACATGGGGAGCAAGGTAAGCCATGGATCACCTAACGAGCATGGAACAGCCATGCTTAACTCTGCCTTCTAGCTCCAAGTGCTGCGGGGTAATTACACATCTCGGACTTATTAGCTGTAATTAGTGGGTTCTGTAATCTGCAGAATGTGTCATTACAGCACGGGCAACCTCGAGCGGTCTAAATAGCATCAGAGAAGTTTCTTGTTTATCTTCTAACTTTCCCTGCCTCGGCGTTAGGGGATGTGCTGCTTCTCCTGCTGGGGAGCCCCACCATGCCCCCAGCACCCCTGCAGCCAGCACAGGCTGTGGTTCCTGACCTGGGACACATGTGGGAACACACACAGCCCTGGCCTGATGCTGATTAAAGGCTACAGGAGCCTTTAAAACGTTTGGCTCTCCCTCACACAGCCAAAAATGTGTGTTCACAGTCCCAGCACTCCTTTGGATAAGCACCATTACACCAGGAATGGCTGGATCAGCTGCAGGCTTCCAGCTCCTGCCTCCTGTCCCTTTGCTGCTGGCCACTGCCTTCAGCAGGAAAGCTTCTGAATCACACAGCTACCAGCAAGCAGAAAACAAGAGGATTCAATGTCAGTTTGGACCTACATAAAAACCCTGCCAGCTCATCACAGATGGGACTGGTCAGAGCCAGAACAGGCTCCTGAGAACATCACAGTGCACAGAAATGAACTGGTTTAGGACTCTCCTACCTTCCAGACAGGTTTCTCCCTCCCATATTCTGTGGGAGTCACTTCTTCTTTCACCTGGACTAATCTCCTGGCTGTGTTTCTCTCCAGCCTCCCCTGATTTTTGGGGCATAGACTGGTCCCCCCACCTCCAGGTGGTTGCTCCAGTCCACCCCTGCAAGCAGCAGTTCCCCCTTGCAGGTGTCTCACAGCCCCTACTTTTGCCCCCAGAAATAAATAGAACCTCTCAAGTAATGTCCATCTCTCTTTCCAGATGAAAGCAAGCTGGCAGCTTGGCCAGAGCAGTGGGAAGCCTGGGATTCCCACACCTTGGACAATCAGCTTCTGGGTACAACCTTTCCCAGGACAGCTTAGCTTTGTTAGTGCAGCTTTTTTTTTTTTTTCCCCAAAATCCCTTTAATTTCACCCCAGTGCACAAAAGGGAAAAGCCAGTCTGCCCATCCATCCCTGCACAGAGGCCTCTCAGATCCAGGCTTTCCTAAAACCCAGGAGGTTGTAGCAAAGGATGAAGCCCAAGGATAAAGACAGCTCCAGAAAATTTGTCTCCAGTGTGACGCTTCCAAAGCAGGTGCCACCAAATAGGCACAAATCAGAGTGCCACCAATACTCTAATACATATCTTTTTTTCAAGCCCAGACCAACCTGAATAAGCTACATCTGCTGTGCCCAGGTTGTGCCTGACCCATCCTTGATTTTTCCTTTCCTACAACACAGGTCTTTACAAAAGCTTTTGCAATCCATCTTTATGTGATATAAAGATTTTTCTTCCTTTTGCTTCCTGCTTATTGTTTGGGCCAAATGAAAAAAAAAATCCACTTGCAAGTGGAAAAAAAATAAATCAAAACCAAAAGTGTGAGATATCCTGGACTGAAATGTACCCTTCCATCCAGATTCTAAGAGGCATCCAATATTAGCATGCCTTACCCTCCCACTTGGATTAGCAGTGAGCCAGGGTGATGGCAGCACTATCCTCATCCCTAATGCTTATGGAAATGCCCCAAAAAGCCAGGCAGGTAGAGGGGGGCATCAGGCTTCTCGGGATAATCCATCTTTTCCAGAGGCAGTGAGTCCAGCCTCACTAACAGAGCTAATGCATCTCCCCAGGACAACAAATGTAACAGAGCACAACATGAGCAGAAATTTCCATGGCAATTTGTACTGTGAACTACACGTGATTTCTTTTTATGAGCCTCTAACAGCCCCTGAAAGCAGCACTCACCTGCGGGAGGCCCGTGGCCACCTTGCACTGGGCCAGCCAGGAGAGCTGTGGTAGCCTAAAACTAGAACCTTGTCCTTGTAACCACCTAGGGAGAGAAGGAAAGATAATAAGGTGTGACCATCATTTCCTCTTTGTTTCCTTGGGAACCAGCACCCCACCCCTGATGGACAAACAAACCCAAATAGACAAATTTTGGTTTCTCTTCCCTCTGCGGAAGCCTCTGAGAAGCCTCCACTGAAGCCAGCAGAGCTCATTGGGGTTTACATAGATAAAAGAGGGAGGTGTATGGGCTCCACAAGCAGTGCCAGAGGTGCCTGTTAGGGTAGCTCCTTCTTAAGAAGAAGAAGAAGAAGGATTAGTCTCTGCTCTAAAACTTGTGTTTTATATAATATTATTATATTCTAAAACTTAAAACTCTAAGTTTTCTATTATGCGATATTACACACTTTTATTTAAACTACACACTCATAATATCAGTGCTATCATTCAATTTTGGAAGCCTTTCCTACGGCCTCAGGTCAAATGCAGTGTTCTCTCAGGGGTCAGAGCCTGTCAGCACAGAAAGTCTGAAATTCTCAGTAGTCAGGGCTTCAACAGGTAGCTCCAGACTTCTGGCCACCAGCCAGCAGGTGAGATGGTCAGGAAAACCTAAAGTATCACTGATTTTTTTTTTTTTTGCATGCTCAGGATTTGCCTCCTTGTTCCTTTTGCACTGTCCAAGGCCCCGAGATGAGCGCGGGTATAACGCCAACCATTCGAGGAGCAATTACTTATCTCACAGGAGCTCTGAGAGGCTTAACCAGTTCATATTTGTAAACCAGGACGAGCTGAAGGATGCAACACATCCGAGGAGAAGGGTTGCTCACAGCAGAGCCCAGAGCAAGGCAGCTTTGCTGGCTGAGCTCCCCTCCAAGCCTGGCCGCCCCTCGCTGGTGGCAGCGAGCAGGGGGAAGCTGAAAGGCCCCGGAGGGAGCGTTCCCTGCTGCGTGCCAGCCCTGCAGCTCGGCGGGAACGCGACACTAATGACATCCTTCAGAAATGTAATTAGCCTGCCTCCCTGGCGAGGTGCATTAGGGAGAGCTCAGAGGCTTGGAGAAGTGGGCTCCAGTGGGCGAGAGCCAAGCCTTGTGCTTTGAAAGCTGCATTAGGGAAGGGGGGAAAAAATTGAAAAGAAAACGTTCTAATATTACTTAATTACCCTAAGACATCCTGAGATGTAATTGAGCTTGGAGGGCTGAATGAAGGCTGCGCGTGTGAGGCCGGCAGAGGTTGATGCATTTATAATGAGACCACTTTGCAAGGCAAACAAGGTCCCCACCGAGGGAGAGGGGGGCAAAGAGGAAGGACAAGAAGGGGGCTGGGCAGGTACTGAGGTGCCTGAAGTTCTCCTGGTCTCCACCAGCTTTGTGCAAAGTCCCTTTCCCCCCTGCTCGGGGCTGCAGGCCAGGCTGGACGGAGGCAGGATGAGAAGTGAAGGGTGTGGATGGGGGGACAGGAAACCATAGAATCAACTTGCTGTCCTAGTTTGCAATATAAAGATATATTCTATTCCCATCTCCAAAAAACTGTTGGAACCAAGAGGGGGCATTGTTTTTCCTTATCTCCCGTTAATGGACCCATCAGTGCCTTGCCCCTGACTCAGAGATAACTCCCTCCGGGAGCCATTTCTGTTTAATGGGCAATCAAGGACCCACCCATGACTCACAGAATGATATCAGCCCATTGTGAGATGCTCCACCCAGCAGGGAGGAGCTAAGCATCCCCACCTGGATATAATCTGGGGTTTGAGACAGAACAAGCAGTGCTCACCCAGTGGTTTTCCAGAGGACAAAAGCTACTGAATCTTTTCTACGAGATCACCACTTCAACAGGACTATCTCATCTGCACTGCTACCACCACCCTGACCTACAGGGTGTCAGGTTGTGTTCTGACTCTGTCAGTGGTTTTTCTTTTGTAGTATTGCATGTACTTTGGGGTTTGTTTTTTCTTGTCCTAATAAATTGTATTTCTGACTTTCACTGGTTATGCTTTCAAACCAGAACACTTGCTCATGGTTTGGATGCTGAAAACCCCATAAAAACCCCTCAGTGCCAGTCAAACAGGCTGTATCATGCTGTCTGAGACATCCAAACCCCAGCCCTTCAGGCATCCCACCAGCATCCTCCTGGGGAAGGCTCAGGGCAGGAGAAGGATGAGACAGGAGAACCATTCATCCTCAGGGCAGGGCTATGCCTGCAGATGAGAGGGGAACCCTTCCCCAGAGTGGGCAGTGCCCATCCCCACTGCCCCCGCGAGCTGGGATGGAACCCAGGCAGCCAGGATCCCAGTCTGGAGAACATTCCTGCCATCCCCCGCATGCGCACCGGCCCATCCCAGCCCTGATTTACATACTGTGCAGAAGGAGACATTAAAATCCAAATGGTTTATGGTAATTAACACTCATTTAAATATTATACTGGTAACCATCACTTCCAATTCTTCTCAGCCTTGAAGGGGCTCCGTGTGCACGTTCATATGTACAGGGAGATTTTAAAGGGATACTCCATCTTCTCTCCTGATTGCTGCCTTCCCAGAAAAAGGGTGTTTAATGTTCATTAATTGTTTCATTTGGAGAAATTACTGTGAAAAGCCACAGGAGAGCAGATTTTTTTTTTTTTATGATTATTATTATTTTTGGAAAGAAGGTGATAATGGGGACCCTGCCGGTGGCAGGGATGTATTAGCTGAGCATGGCTCTGTGGGGGCTGTTAAAGCCCCGTGATGGGTAACACAGAGCTGCCTGTCAGCAGAGGAGTGAAGACTGTGGAGATCAAACAGCCTTTAAGTGGGAACAAATGCATTATTTATCACAGATTAATCCTTCCTTCTCCTTTTCCACCCCAGCAGCAGGACTGGGTCGCACAGGAGGCCAAGGGGACCTGTTGAGCACCTTTGATGGGCCTTGCACTGATCCACCCATTTGTGATATCAAAAATCAATGGGGAGTAAGCAGGCAGCGGACAAATCCATAGGTTGTGGTGGTACGAAATAAAGTTGTGAGAGGCTACAGGTGTCCCAGCCCTGTTTCCAAGAGCTGCTCCAGCAAGGCCAGTCAGGCAGGGCCCTGCAATCCAGGGAAAGCTGGACCACAGCATTCCTGGAGGATGAGGAAGAAGAGAAGATGCCCACTGCTGCATCCCTCAGGCTGCAGTCCAAGCACTGACAGCTCTGTCTCTTCCCATCACCTGGGGAGTTTTCTCAGCATGCAGGAAGTTCTCCTTGAAGGGATATCAAACAACATCCAGCATCTACCAGGTGTCCGAACAGCCAGTCCCACTGATCCTCAGAGATGCCAGTTCCTTCTGGGAACAACTCTGGCACAGGATGGGAAAAGGCTGCCGTGGTTGCTGTGCCCCACATTCACCACCTCCTCTCCGAGCCCCAGGAGCACAGACAGGAAGGTGAGTCCTGCACAGCACACCCTGGGGTGCAGCTGCAGGGAGAGCTCCCCTCCCAGCCCAGCCCAGATGACCAGCAATCCCAGCAGGGCGAGTGATCCCTGTTCACGCCTCATCAGAACAGAAACTACCTGGGATATTTGACAGCTTCGTACTCCAAACCATTGCTCCTCACCCACCCATCCATGGGAAAGCCTGGGATGTGGCAGCAGAGCCCAGGAGCTGTTGCAATGCCCCTATTATACTAATGATGTTTTCTGCCCAAACCATTCCAGGTGTGGCTCCTTGTTAGGAGTAGCCAGGAGAGTCTCCCTGATCCCTTCAGGCTTGGACCTGTCCCTTGAACCACAAATCCCATGAGAAGTACTCAGGATTTTCTTGCAGGGGACCACCAAGTGATGCTGAGAGAACACAAGCAAGAGCCTGAGCCCATTCCAATCACTTGACAAGGTCTTGCAAGACCCATGTTTGCATTAAAAAGAAATTAAAAGCTTTTCCACTCCACTAGCTTGCCCAAAGCCTGCATACTAAATAGTAAATGCTACCTATGAGGTTGAATAAAATCTTCATTAAAAAAAAAAAAAAAGCCAGCAGTCACTGAATACATCATGAACAATGACATTGGGGAGGCATTGTTCTTCTTCTGCCTGATGGACCATGCTGAAACACCTGTTTCTTATCGTGGAACTGTTAATAACTGTCACCACCAAAATCAGGGCTGAAAACGTGTCATTAAGTCAAGTTATTCCAACCTACACCTAACTAGAAGAGGGGAAAAAAACCCAGCAAGGAGGAAGAGAGGCAAAGCTATGCCTGAGATAAATGTCAAAGCATCATTGTCTATGTGTCCCCCAAAAAATCACCAAACAAATCCATCTTAGATGGAGATCTTGCTGACATGAAAGACACAGCTGGGTAGCCATAGGCAGTTTTAACTGATTAACTACAGACATTGACCCTTCCAATTAATTCACCAGGGATTGGTTTCATTCTAATCATCTCCTAGAGCTGCAGCTTCCCCATGAAGTCAACAGAAAAGCAGTTTCTGGTCCTTCCTCTTACACCAGCTGTTAAAGGGGTAGGAGGGATGTTGCCCAGGGGTGTTTACGATAATCCTGATTCAGGGAAGAATGAACACCTGAAGAACACAACCCCTTAGGATTTGCCAGGTCTTTATCTGCTCAAAAAATGCAAAACTTAAATCCCCTACTTTGCACAGTTCAGGCATGGAAATAGACCTGAGTTTATCAGTGGAGGGAAAAAAAACTCTCATTGTGTTTTGCTGTGCTGCTCACTGGCTGTATCCACTTGATCTCCCATCACTATTGAAAGCTTTGCTAAAGCAAAAATGGTCATTCCTCCCCAAAATCACAACCAGCCTGAGGTTTCCTTCTTCCAGAGAACCACCAAGACTGAGTAAGGCCTCGAAGATCATTGAGTACAACCATCAACTCAGCTTGTTCTCAGGTGCCATAAACACACACATTTCCAACACTTCCAAGGATGGTGATTCCACCACTTCCCTGGGCGGTCTGTTCCAATGCCTGACCACCCTTTATGTGAAGAAATCTGTCCAATCTAAACCTCCCCTGGTGCAACTTTTCCTTTAAGGCCCTGGTTTGGTCCCATTTGGGGCAGTTTCTGCCCAGTGGAACCCGGCTGCCATCCAAAGCACAGGAGCTGACATTCACAAGGAGTCACAAGAACTCGCTGGAATGGGTTGACTACCAAAAAAAAAAAAAAAAAAAAAAAAAAAAAAAAAAAAAAAACCCCCAAACCAAAAACGTGANAAAGAGGCAATTACCCTGATATTTTCTGTCAAAATGAAAAACTAAGTGGAAATTCTTGCTGGAGCAGCCCTTTGCCCTCGGCTTGGGAATCCACGCAGTGACAGCCTGAAAGCTTCACCCTCCTCGTGCCACACAGAGCGTCTGGATCGAGCCTCTTTATTTATATTTTCTTGAAACACCGGCGCTTACTTCCCCCCGCTTCCCCTCGATCCACAGCCTGGGAGAATTTTAACAGGATCTGCACTTCCCCAGCAGTGCAAGCGCGTTCAACAAAAAGATGCACCGGAGATGACCTTGAAGCAAGCCCAAATTAATCTCGCCAAGGCGGAGACGGAGCGCTTCTTGAGCCGCAGTCGCAGCTTTGGAAAGCGGGACACAGCGGAGGACACGTCCTTTATCTTCCTCTCCCTGACAGCCTGAGAAAGGCTGGTTCAGAGGAGCAAAACAAAACACTCACCTGCGTGACAGAATAGTTAACTTAATCCCCCGAAGGCAAATCCTGTTAGCGTGTAAAACCAGGAGTGATAATTGTAACCAGTTTTCAAGCTTTTGCTGTGGTGGAAATAATCACTTCAGTGCCACTGCCTGGCTTCCCAGAGACTCCTTTCTCTGCAGATGATTTTAAGCTAATCTAACAAGGGGGAGCAGGAGAGAAGGAGGGTGTAAGCCCAAAGATGAGGGAATATTTAAGACTGGGGCGGGAGGGTGAGGTTCGGGCAGCCACAGGTTCACAGGTTGGTCTGAGCAGCAGCTCTGCTTAAGAAGCAACTCCAAAGCAAAAATCTAAGAAAATGGGTAAAACCAGCCAGATTTCAGGCAGATGGATCCAGTCAGGCCAGCCTGGTAAATATATTTTTCTGGGAGATAACAGCTTTTTTTTTTCCAAGACAAAAGCCAATCTTCGTCTTTTGTGAGAGAGCTTGACCATCTGGACTTCAGAAAAGCATCTGATATTGTGCCACATGGGCAAATGAGTAGTTAAACTGTAGGAGGGGGACATTACGATAAGAATTATGAATCAAAGAAATGCTTTGCCTAAAAAAAAATATATATTATAATAGATAATACCAAAAAAGGAGGCAGCCTGGAGATATTTTGCTGAGCAGGCTGTTCAGTCACCACTCACATTCAACACTTCCTTAACAACGGGGGACCAACACTCATCACACTCACTACTCTGGAGGCAAAACAAGGCAAAACAAGGAGTTTTGGCATCATTTGGAAGGAAATTATGCCTTTGAGAATTAGACTGACGGATGTGGAATGACATTCAATGGGACAAAATCCCAGGCCAGGTTTAAAATCTCAGCGGCAAGGGTGCCAAGGTCAGTGGAGAAGCCCCACCTGTGTGGCTGAGCTTGTCCTACAACAGATCAGGGGGCCCTGATGGCAAAAAGGCATCTACAGCTCAAAATATTTCCAAGAGAGAGAAAAAAAAAACCTGTTAACTGCTACCTCAGAAACCCAAAAGGCTGAGGAACAGCTGGAATAGAAATTGGTCTTACTGGCCAGCACAGGAGGTTGCTCAATGCAGCATGTCCAAACCCAGGTCTTCTCCAGCCCTCTTCAAACACAAGGTTGTCTCTGTTGAAGCCCAACCCCAAGGATTTCCCACCCTCAGACAGCCCTTGGAAAGCAGGAAGGGATGAAGCAAAGGGATTTCAACAGAAATTAAACTGAATTGACTCCGGTGAATTTTCACAACCAGATACTTTGGGCAAACATTATTAAGCCTCCTTAGATAATGTAATTAGAAGTTCTGCCCCTTTTATCTAAATATTGCACACATAAAAAATATCCATCATCTCATAAAGTGAGAAAAACGGTTTTTCCTTCTTTTTTTTCTTAATAAAGGGTTTTCTTCCTTTAAATCCTTCTTTAAGCAGGTGAACATTTCACGAGGAATCCTGGGCTTGTTGTAAGTGCATTTGGATTTCTCCTGAGTAAACCAGGAGATAGATTCAGGTTCTACATCAAAATATGTGACAAAAATCCTCTTCAGGTGGCTGCTTGAGGGAAGAGAAGACAGCAGCAAAGGCCTCTAAACAGATAATTACTCAGCTTTCCCCAGCAACTTCTGTCTTTATGGGCAAAACCCACTCACTGTGAACGAGAATGGCCAGAAATTGAGACAAAATGGTTTTTAGTCAGAGGATGTCAACTTGCCAAACCCAAGATCTCACACACAGGGGAGAAAAAAGCCATTTCAAATGACACATTTATTTACCCAGGCCAGAGATTTTTCAGCGTCATCATGGAGTTTTCAGTGGCTCAAAAAAAAAAAAAAAACAACAAAATACCAATAATGAAATAAAAGAAAGAAAGAAAAGAAAGAAAGAAAGAAGAAAATCAGAGAGATAAAGCTTCACAGAGCATAAATAACCTGGTATGTTGGGCACTGGCCAGGGATGCAGATGGCCCGGATTCAAGCCCTTCAAAGCAGGGATTTGTACCTCTCTCTCTCCAACATTCCCAGTGAGGCCCAAGCCATAAACCAATCCTGAGAGTTTCACTCTCACCTTCTGGTTAAAAAGGGGGGGGAGGGGAAAAAAAAAAAAAATCTTGGTTTTATCTTGCTGTAGGAAAAGCCTTCCTTCTGAAACCTCAGGGAGGACTGTGGGATGAGAAAGAAGCAGGTCCCTTCCCTCCATGGCTTTGATTACAGCTTATTAGCATCATTGTTTGGTTTAAGATTTCCCATAAAAATTCCATTCCCAGCAAAGACCTCGGCTAAAAAGTGAGCGGGCATTAATAGGAGCTGTCTCTCATTAAGAGCAGTTTCCTAAGAAACAAGAGCTCCTGGGTGTGTGTGTGACCATCTCAGCCAAGCCACCATTTAATAACTTTCACCCAGTTTTGACAAAGGGTAGAAATCACAAACTCTTACGTCCCTGAAAGCTTAAGGAGAAAAAAAATTGCTGGAGAGAGGAGAAGGACGGCCTGCCCAACCTCACTGTGAGCCACCAGAGAGCCCACGCTGAGGACAGCCAAAGGAGACAAAACTCTGCCTTCTCCCACCAGCAGCAGCACTTGGCTGTTAAAAAAATTAATAAATTCCTGTCAGGAATGGCCCAGACTGAGAGGCAGGGAGGGAGGAAAGAGAGAGTTTTGAGCTCCCTTTTCCCAGGAAGGGCCGGTCCTCGCAGCCGGCGAGGTCGAGGCTCCGAGCAGATGGCGCGGACACGCCTGAGCTGGAGAAACCTTTTGTAATGAAACGCCTCTCCCAGAAATTAACTTTAATTAAGCCATGAGCGCTTAATATCTGTATTTGAGCTATTAAACCTTCAGAGGAGACTGTTCCCCAGCCTCTCACCTCACACCTTCCCCGGCATCTCCTCCTGTCCCTGGGTGCTGCCACCCAGCCTCGTCCCCTCCCGAGGAAGGTGGCCCCAGCTGCTAATTTGCAGGGAAACGTGCAGGAACGTCACGTCTTGGAGCTCTCCATCCCTCCTGGAAAATCTGACAAGGGGTTCAAAACTTGTTAAGAGGAGGCTGGTGGGAGGAAAGGCACTGACAGACAGTACAATCACATAAGCTGCTTTTCCTCGGGAAACCAGGCTAAAAATAATACCCTGCAATTTGACAGCCTCAACCCAGGAGAGCCACCAACGTGCTAGTGAAGATGAGGAGCAGAGCCTGGATGGGGGCTGGCTCGAGGAAGGCACAGGGATGGCATCTGTGAGGTAAAACCACACCTTCAACCCACAGTGGCACCCACTGCCACCCACTGTGGCCAATCCAGACAGCCAGGTCCATCTGAGAGGGTACAGGTAGCTGGAATTTTGTGGGCAAAAGGAATCCTGTGAGATTCCCCACTCCAAACCCACAGCTTGCACAGTGTCACCACACTGCTGCTGAATTGTCTAACAAAAAGGCTGTTTTATGGCCCAAAACCACCAGTGCCAGTGGGAAATCTTGCTGTCACAGACACAATTCCACATCCCGCTCCGGTGATGGAGGAGTGAACCCTTGGGTAGTAATTGCTAGGCATGGGCGGGGGGAAGAGATTCTGATAGCTTTTATTATCAGGGTATCCAGACGTGAAACGAACGCCTGCAATATTTATCCATGTCATCACTTAGAGTAAGCAGCCTGATTTGTCAAACGGAGACAAGATTCAGGGATGCCAATTAGGGGGAGACGGAGGGCGAGGCAGGGGAGAAAGAGTGTCCAGGATTCATCGGGGCTGCAGATGCTCCATCCCAAATGTCAGACCCAAAAAACCACAAGCGGTTTTCACCGCTGAAACGCGGGCAGAAACCCAAAACAAGGGGGCGAGGGCAAGGCAAAGGGTCCTGCTTGGAGGTCAGCCCTCTGCCGCCGGGGTGCGTAAGGGTGCTGGCTGGCAGCCCGCAGAGCCTGGGGAGCAGGAGGACCAGGAAGGTTTCCTTTGACTGCCCTCTAATGCCAGGTAGAGGGAAAAAGGGATGGGTGCTGCAGGACGTGGCAGGAACCTGCAGCAGGACTTGGGAACAGTCCCCACAGAGAGAGAGGTGAGAAATTCTGCCCTAAACCTCATGGAGCCCCAGAACAGACCAAGGACTGAATGGCTTTTCTGGAGCAAACACTGCTGACCGCACTGTGCACCCTCACGGGGTGTTTTGGACCACTGTGACTGGCAGGGATTCCCCTTTTTCCTCAGCAATCACTAGCCCTGCACAGAAATGATGGACAAAAGCTGAAGGCTGGGGTGGGTGGTCCATCTGTCCAAGCTGTTGGAAGCTGGCCGAGCAAACTCTTCCCAGCGGCAGGACCACCAAGACTGCAGAGTGCAAGAGTTTGGTTAAAAGTTAGCAAGTCCCAGCCTGCAAAAACCCCCTAAATATTAACTGCCAGCCTTAAAAGTGGCCTTCAATAATGCCCATCACTGGTGGCACCAGAGATCCCACTGGCTCTCACCAGGTAGGAGAAAGTCCCTGCTGGAGCAGTGGAGGGTGACAGCTCCACCCTTGAGACCACAGCTTTGGGGAGAACTTCAAGCAAAGCTCCCCAGATGTTTATACCCCTGGATTTCTGCAGCCAAGCCTTGCTTCTTCCCCCAGCCCAGCAAAAGGTGACAGCAATGACCTGGGGAGCAATGTCACTTCTCAGACAGAAAACACCCAGCAGCATTCAAGGCTCCCAAGAGCATCACCCTGTGCCAAAGTCACCACGAGGAGCCCTGCAGGGGAGGGAGCAAAGCCCTGAGCAAAGCCAAAAGGGAAATGCTGACACCGGGATTTGTCTTGCTTAACTTAATAACTGCGGGCACCAACATGAGAGCTGCTCATCCCACACACCTGCCCGTGGGAATGAAGAGAAATGGGCACTGGTAGGACTCAGATCGATGGCAGGAGTCCAGCGCAGAGCATCAAACCTGAGCTGGGAGCGCTTGTGCAGGGAAGCCGTGGCCATGGCCATCTAACTGTCCGTGGAGCAAATCCCTCCCAGGAATTTTGGGGACAGCAGAAGGAGGTGGCCTGGGAGCAAGATGAGTCTTCACGAGACGAGAGCTGATGTGTGGAGACAGCCGAGGCTGGCAGGCGAGCACCCACCCCCTCCCTCCTCTCCATCAGACACGGAGTGCCCGCCTCCCACCTCTGGGGCCCGGCCAGGAGGGAAGAGGGATGACAGACACATTAGCACCTTCTTCTTCTTCCTGACAGCTTGTTTTTGTCCCAGCTTTCTCGTCCTTCGCTAATTATTTCCTTTTGATTTGGAGACTTCAGCTGAAACAAGGTGTCCGTGGCCTCCAACTCCTGCTTGAGGCTGAAGAGAGGGGAAAATCACTGAGAACTCAGAGCTCCTCTTGTCCTTGCACAAGGAAAGCAGGAGTTTCCCTTCAGAAACATTTGGTGCACGATTTTTACCATGTTCTCCCGGAGAGGCAGTGGATGCTCCATCCCTGGGAACATTCAAGACTAGGCTGGATGAGGCTTTGAGCAACCCTGTCCATGGCAGGGGATTGGACTAGGTGGCCTTTAAAGGTCGCTTCCAACCCAAACTATTTCATGATTCTATAAATCTTCAGGCCAGACCTGAGTTACAGAACACTGCACTGGGATCTGGGGCTGTGAGGTGAGACCAGAAAGGGCTGAGTTCCTACAGCAAGGAGCACAGACCCACAAGGTGGACAACACCTAGGGTTACTCAAAAACCAGCATGAAGATATGCATGGCAATCTAAAAGGAGTTTGTTTTCCAACCTGGAGGGCCACTCCACCCACCTGGGCACAGAGCATAAATCTCTGCAGTGCTCCTTTAAATTAATCCATGGGAAGAGGCTTGTGAAGCAGCAGAAGGTCAGTGAGGGTGATGCAGACCAGTGGTTTGGAGAACTCTTGTTCTGGGCCATAGTTGAAGATCAGGAAGGAAAAGGGCACACGCTTACTAGGAGAAGGAGTCGGTCTCCACCAGGAAGGCTGAACACAAGCATAGCCCCTGCAGGGTGTAAAATGTTCCTCTGCCCCATTCCAGGCTGAACACAGCCCCTGCAGGATGTAAAACATTCCTCTGCCCCATTCCAGGCTGAACACAGCCCCTGCAGGGTGTAAAATATTCCTCTGCCCCATTCCAGCCCTGCCACCAGCGTCCCTCTCAGCTTTGGGGCATCACAAGCAAGCAGCCACAAAGATCAACTCCCTGCCCACTCCCAAGCCATCACAGCACACACAAGGCAGCAAGGCAGCACCCGAGGGAAGTGCCAGCAGCCCCGTGTCCCACTCCCATGGGACATGAGCCAGGCTGAAAGGTCCCTCCACTCTGCAGCCTCCAGGCCAGCAGAGCTGCGGGGCCCCAAGGGGCCAGTTCAGAGGTTTTTCAAGCCCATACATTTGTATTAAATGGTCTGTTAGAGATTTGCTGGTGGTTTTCAAGCTCTGACAGCCTTGTTTTTATTTCCGTTGCCTTTAAGCCACCCCGCGAAATTTTCATATATAAATATGGAAATATGCAAAGCCTCGCAGATTTATAGGATCAGACACTGCGGTTTAAATGAATCCCCCGTGATCCTGTCTGCTGCTGGGCCCCCTCCCACAGCACCCCTTCCTCCAGCATGGCCACCCCATGAGGAGACATCACCCTCCCCAGGCAGCTCATCCAGGCTCTCCTCTCCTCCCAGCCTCCCCATGTGCCACCCTGTGCCCTAGCTGGGACAATGCCCTGCTGCTCCTCTCCCACAGCAGGGTCGTGCTGTGCCCATCCCTGGAAGTGCTCAGGGCCAGGCTGGATGGGGCTCTGAGGAACCTGGTTTAGTGGAAGCTGTCCCTGCTCACGGAATGGGTGTTGGAGCAAGATGTTCTTTAAAGTCACTTCCCAACCATTTCATGGTTCTGTTTGGATTTTATGATCCACTTTTGAGCTGGATGGGGCAAGGCAGCCCTGGGGATACAAGCACAGTAGTAAAGCAGTGGAAAATCCACGCTGTGCTGCTGCAGGAAAAGCCTTGGTCAGATCCTGTGTGGCTTCAGAGGAGACAGACCCAAGACAAAAATCTGCTGGACATGCAACTGCTACAGGGAAAAAATCTCTTCTCCCTACAGCTCCCACCACAGGAAAGCCCTGCTGTTGCTTCAGGGTTAAATCAAAAACTAAAAGATCCACCTCCCACCATTTTCCATTCCTGCCCAGCTCTGCCTGAGGACCACGAATCTTTTGTGATGGGAGCCAAGGGCAAGCTGAGGTTTCTTTCCCCTGTGAGGGGTAGACAGCAAAATGCAGCATGTCCCTGGCAACACAGACCCTTGGCACAGGCTGAGGTCCCAGTGATTCTTCTGGACTGAAAACCCCTCAGGGTCTGCTTGGAAAAATGCCTTTCCTGTTTTTCAAACCACTCCTGGAGCAGCTGAGCATGACAAAACCCAACCCAGAGCTCCCAGCAGCAGAAATCCCCCCTGAAACCTCCTTCCCCTTGGACAGGGGCACAGGGATCACCCAGAGAGAGGCAGGGCTAGGGGCTCATCCAAGCTGCACAGCCACTGCCATCCCACCCACATTAAAAACCACACTAAAATAAAATAAATAAACTAAGGTTAAAGTAGTGGCGGCCTATATGAGGCTGATGCGTATCCTGGGTTTAAATGAGTGAAAATTGATTTTAAAAGGAGGAAGTAATACTATGGATTTGTTCGCAGAGTGTTAAAGAAGAGCTGGGGCTGATTTCCTAAGCACAGGCAATGCCTGCTTTGTTTAACAAACCAGAGAACTCAAAACACAAAACCTCTTTGCCTGGGAGATGGCAGCACCACTTCCTCACCGAGTCCAGCCCTCTACTATTTTGTATGATTTTTTCTTCCCTTTTGGCTTATTTTCTGCATCAAGAGGATTTCAATTTCCCTCCAAAAGCAACTTGATGAAGATGATAAGAAGATAAAAAAGTGGGGGGAAAAGTGTTGGCACAGCTTTTCCTGAAGGAGATGCCTATAAACAGCTGTACTGGAGCATGGAATTCTTTCAGATAAAACATATTTGTTATTTTCTAAGACACTTCAAATTTAAACCCACAAGTTTGGTGTTAGGCCTGCACTTGGTTGTCAGATTGACATATCCTGATTAACCAAGGAGAATTAACCTCTCCGAGTGCAGAAAAAGCTGATTATTTAAAATAAATCAAAGATTCTTTCCCACATCAGCTCACATGGACAGTCGGGTATTTTAAGTCAATCCACACAAACACGTTTTTGGCTGCACATGTCCTGGCATCCGTGGGTTTCCTAAGCTGCTCTGCCAAACCTTGGCATTTTCCTGCAGCCGCCTTGAGCCAGAGCCCTTCCCCTTGCCAGAATTCACTGGGGGGAGCCTAAGGAAGGGCAGAGCACCTCGCCAGCCCCCAGCTGTGAGTGCCCAAGCCTCTGCCACATCTCCATCGCTCCTTCCTCAAGCCCTTCCACCATCTCCCACTTCCTCCCTGGGCGTGAATGCTGCCACTGCCGATTTGTGACACCATTAGCTTCTGCTGTCACCAGAGCTGACAATTCAAAAGGCCCTCGAGAGCCGTCTGCAGAAACACAATAAATGAGATCTCTTAATTAACGCCTCCCTTAACTAAATAAATTAATTTTATGCAGCTGATATGTCGCGTCTTCACAGTTTGAGGGTGACTGAGTAGCTGAAAACGTCCCTCTCTCCTCGGAGCTGTTGGAGAGACTTTTTTGCTTGACAGTGTTTCTATAAACAAACCCAGCTCCGAGGTGGCTGCGGGAGTGGGAAGGGAGGGAGGGAGCTGCTGGAAGCAGGCCAGCTGGCATCCCTCTGCCCCAGCATCCCTCAGCACCCAGGCTTCCAGAGAAAGTCCTCACCTGCACCAGGGAGGGGAAGAAACCCCTTTGCAACAGGAGAGATGTGGGATTGGGCTCCTGTTGGGAAGATGAAACAGGAAAGCCTTATAAATATGATTGCCTGGCAAAAGATTTTGAGAATATGGAAACTATAAGAGAGATTGAAATGAAAGCAAGCTTTGACACACCAAGCCTTAGTAACTGAACAACTGGAAAACAACGGTATGGCCAGCTGAAGGAAATCCCCTTTTTGATTAGACAATCCCCTTTTTGATCAGACAATCCCCTCTGCCTGCAGACAGGCCCAAGGGTCAGAGCAGACCCTACTAGCCTGGCAGGAGGGGTCCAAAGAGTAGTTTTTAGGGTTTAAAATGGAACACAGTATGGTAATGTAAGGGTTCTTATAGGCTATATGTAAATGCTATAGGATTTGTATCTTGTACTAGATTGGTTAGCGAGAATTAGAATATTCAGCACAGAAGAAGATTTATTGTATTGTAACAGGAACCTCGCTCCTTTTTTCTCTCTTACCTCTTACCCGTTTTCCCCTACTGCTTACTCTCCTGCTCTTACTCTCTCTCTCCTCTCTTTGGGGCCAGCTCCGAGATGCGGCTGGCAGCTCCAAGCAGGGCCCTGCACCCACGCACTTTGCAATAAACCACCAAGTTCCAGGACCTGGCTTCAGAGATCTCTGTGTCTGTCTGTCCCAACTGTCCAACCCTCCCCCCCGGTCCTACAGGCTCCTGCATCCTCAAGTGGATGCAGAGACAAGGCAACTCACCTCGTTCCCTTCCCTGGAGGAACACCAGCTGCAGCTATGCCAAAGCACGGAGGAAACAGCCAAGAATGCTTCACCTCCCAAGTGAGGGCTCCTGAATGCAGTCCTGCCGTGAGAGCCACAAAACCTGACTACAAAGATTAAACCAGAAAGGACCTGGGCACACGGGGGTTGGGATTTCAGCCCTTCTCTTGGACAAAGCAGATCCCACACCCTCACCAAGAGATCCCTACCTAAAAAGAAGTGTGGGAAATGGCTACACATCCAGCAGGGATCCTGATGGATCCACTCAGTGTGGCATAGCTTAGATTTTACACCCACACACATCCTCCTCTCCAAATCCACCTTTACTTGCAGGGCAGGGGATATGGGCATGCTATCTCCAAAGGTGGCTTTGTCTTTGACCTCTTTTTCGTTCACTTTTCTCTGCCTTTAAACCCAACGAGGGAGGGGAGGGAG
>VWZV01015131.1:1654615-1689871 GCA_013397155.1 Irena cyanogastra
GAGGGAGGGAGGGAGGGAGGGAGGGAGGGAGGGAGGACTGGTCAGGATGCCCACCACGTGTTCCCTATAAAGCAGCCACATGACAAAAGCCTCCTCTCTGGCCTTTGATGGCTGGGGAAAAGAAAAATAAAAACCCACAAACCTGAAAGCTTACCACTAAAAAAGGACATGCTCCTCCAGGTCTGAATCACCAGCACACTTTTGGTCCTTGAAGAAATGTGATAATCCAAGGGAACAGACTCAAGGCCAAAATCAGATTGTATTATCCAGGTTATCACCAGGGCGCCCTGCAGAGATGCAGCCAAGAATCATTTCCTCCTCACTTTCTTTCACCTGGTGGAGCATGACACAGAGAGAGAGACTCTTCCTATTTTCGTTTTTTTTTTTTAAAGGAAAATAATTAGATTTTTCAAGAGGCTTGGATTTAAAATCAATTTCCTAATTAAAAAGCGTAAGGTTTATAGTTGGTGTAGTTTGTTTGCCTTCTGGGATCGATGCACAACCCCCAAGTGCCATCGTCACTATTTGGACAAGAACTCTTTAAGTAACCTTTGGGGGAAGTGTTTTCCTGCTCAAAAACAGTCTAAAGGATGGATAACAAAAAAAGACAACACTCCTGCCAAGTAAAACCACACCGGGCAGATAATATTGATAGGTATTAAAAAGCAATGTCCACTTTCTTTGCAGGAGCAAGGAAAACAGTCTCCAAAGAAATGAGAGATTGGAGGAGGTGGATTCTCTGATGTGCAATAAGGGGCAAAAACTCCAGATTTCTCCCCTGAGGGGCGCCACCAGCACCTTGTTTTTGCCCAGCTCCCTCCAAAGGAATTCAAGGCTAAACTCTCTTATCACCTACAAGCAGAGCCTGACCTCTGCCAAGTCCTATTACTTTGGGGTAGGGTCCTATTACTCTGGTGGCTCAGAGCTAGCAGGTGATTATTGCAAGCCAGGAAGGAGCATTCTGACTTTTGTGGTGTTTACAGCTTTTATCACAGAGAAATCCACCTGCGCCAGCTATAAAAAGAGATAAAATCTGCCAGCAAAACCTGCTCTCCTCAAGATCCCCTGTCACTAATAAGTCCCTGTACTCTCTGGGAATGTCCCCCCAGAAGCTGTAAGGTTTTCTACCAGTTTAATCTGGCCTGTGATCCTGGCTTAGAGGAGCTCTGGAGACAACCTGAGCGCTGACAGCACAGGACGTGGAGGCGCTGACCAGGGTCAGATCAATGCTTCCATCATCTCACCAAAGACCAAGGGGAGGAGGAAGACAAGCAGGTTAAAAAGGAATTTTACATCTCTTCTCCTGTAGCAGGGGAGATATTTTCACACACAGAGCACAGGAAGCTCTTTCATGGCCGTGTTTTCACTTCCTCCCAGGCATCGGGGAGATTTTGTCCCCTGCAATATAAAGCAGATGTGGAGGTGGCCCAAAGACAACTTGGAAGGAGGACAGGGAGTGGAGTCAGAAGCAGTGAGAGGTGCTGAGGGAGCTGCAGGAGCCCGAGGGCAAGGAGATGTTGGAAAGCCATCACAACGAAGTAAAGTTGTTGCAGGAGGGATGCTGGGGGTTGGCACCCGAAGAGAATGAGACTGCACACAGCCTCCAAGTCTTTTAGGCTTTCTCACAGCCCTGGTGCCACCAGAGAGCATTTGATGAGCTGAAAAAAAACCCTCACCTTGCATTTTAAAAAGTGTCTATCTCCTGCAGCCCAAGAGGGAAGAGTGGTGAGGGAGGAAAAAGTGCAAATACCCCATACAAACTGAAAGGGAAGGAGGGAACTGGGAGACAGGCAGAACCTCAGGCTGGGGTCACACCTATTGATGGAAATTAGATGAGTTTGCCTGCAATTGCCTCCTTCCCACACTTTTTTCCCCCTCACAACTCATCCTTTGATCCTTCTCACTCAAAGAACCCCTAGTTCTAGTGGACCCATTTTACCAGAGTTTGAAAAGACACCGGGGATCAGCAGGAAGGGAGCTCTCCCTCCAGGAAAGGAGAGGACAGCTCCTTTTCTCATCTTTGAGTGAAGGGCTTGGTCCCACCTAAATCCCAGTGCCAGAAGCTGTGACAAGCCCTGTGTTCAGCAGCTTTTTAACCAGGATATTCCTCCAAAGAAAGAGGGCAGATCCTCCAGCTGCCAGCAAAGGAAGAGTTTCTGGTTCAAAATTTTTACAAATTCCTTGCTTCCACAAGAGAGAGAGATATTCATTGGAGTTCACTTTCCAGTGCAAAAAAGCTCTCCCTGAGATAACCTGGAGTTCTGAGGGGAATAAGCTGAGGGACAAGGCTGTGGGGGACTGCTGGAGGGGACGAGAGCTCCTGCACACGCTGCTGTCACCGGCGTTCGGGTGCCCTGAGATGACATTATCACTTTTATCCTCATCTCTCCTCTCCAGCTCCCAGGGAGTGAAGTAAAAAAAGAAGTTTTTGAGGGGCAGGCAGGCACAAGTGCACTTTGACAGCGCTACCAACACAGTGCCTGCTGCCTGTGTTCGTTGGGGCAGCTAAAAGCAGCAGGAATAACCCCAGGAGAGGCATGGGAAGGACCGTGGGACGTGCAAGACCTGGTGTCCCAACCCTACTGACACGGTGTCCCTTGCCCCCTCCACTCAAGGTGGGATGTAACCCCTTTATCTGAGGATTTACAAGACACAAATGCATTTGCTGCCCCTATTTCTCCCTCCCTAGCTTAGTCTCAGCTCTCAGCCTCACTGGCTGCTCGAGGACAATGTTTAAAAGCTCACAAATTCCTTTTTCTTTGTTTAAGTAATTTTTAAAACCTGTTTTTTGGTTCCCTGCTGCCTTCATGGACACACCTCAGCTAAAACTGTGGTTCCAATGACATGTCATTCATCCAGAGCCTGAGAGGGAGCAAAGGGATTGTTCACTCACTCCCCAGACAAGCACAGGAAAGCCAATATTCCCTCCCATTCCTGCTGTTCCATTAAACTAATTTTATGCATGAGGTGAGATCGCATCATTCCTAAAAATAATAATAAGAATAATTGTAATGAATACATTTTTCTCCAGTGACAGCACCAGTGATGAGGTTTTGCTTTACCACGAAGTAGACTTTTCCAGAGAGCACATCTACAACCTGCCTGCTTAGAAATGCAGCAGGAACAGCCAGAATTAGAGGATGAAGGAATGTATGAAGCTTCCTGGGTTGTTCCAGAGCAGAAAGGTTAAGGAATCACACAAACCCATTTCCAAAGCAGCAGATGGATACCTGTAGGATACACACACACAGCTGGAATGAGGGAGGGAACTAAGACCACTGAAGCAGAGATTCACAGCTACTGACTTTGGGAAGAGTTAGGCTTTAACAAATCCAAAACAGGACTCTGGACACAGATAGCACCCCATGGAAAAAACCCAATATCCATGGGACTCTCCAAGCCCCACCTCACCTGCAGAGAGCTCAAGGATGACTCCACTCATTCCTGCCAGGTCCCAAACCCCAGCTGTAACAAAGAAGGGGAGAGGGGAAGATAAACAGATAAATCAAGTCCTTGCAGAGATGCCAAGAACTGCAGAAGTAGCTTTGGGGGAAGAGAGCACATTAGGAGGAGATGTCTCAGGAGAGAGCTTGACCATACCACACAAGAAGGATGGGGCAGAAAAAGCTTTTAGCACCTGTTTGCTTGCACTTATAAATAAGAAAAGAGGCAACTGCAGTCAGAGAGGGAGCAGACTCCAATCTCTCCTTGAATGCTGGTTGCTGTCCCCTCGGTGAACTCCACACTTTGCAGCTGCCAGAGGAGGGAAGAGGCAAAGGGATGGAAGAAGGATTGAAGGAGGGATGGAAGAATCTCATCCCGCTTCCTGCCGAAGGCGGCGCGGGGGAGGCGCAGCTCCAGTCACACAGCAGAGACGTTCCCAGAAAGGAAAGCTGGGAAACACAGCACCTATAATTAGAGGGTAAGAGGCACAAACACAACGGCGGAATGAAAAGCAGGGAGAAGTCCAGAGCAGAAAAGCAGAGCTTCAGCACGGGCAGATTTGCAGCATTTGCCCAGCCCTTGAACCTGGTTTGCTCTGCCAGGGTGATGCCTTGTGAAGGCTGGCCTAGAACAGAGACTAGACAGAGTTAAAGTAGGGATTTACTAAGAGGCCTCAATGGATGCACCTTGGGCAGCACAAGAGCCCAGCCAGGGCTACACCCAACATGAACCCAAATGGTCACAAAATGGACAATGGGTCACGGGGTCTGTCACTGTGATCAGTTCTACTCCATTTGTATATTGGAATTAATTGTCCAATTCCAGCTTTAGCCCATGCAGTCCCATCCTGCTTGTTTTTCTCTCTTCAGTCCATGTTGTTTGTGCTCTTGGGCCTGAGATTTGGATCATTTGTCCTTGGTCCCCAGCTGGAGCAGGAATTGTTTTGTCTCCCGGCTCTGTGCAGAGAGCTCACCATCTCCTCATATGAAGCCTAGACCCACACACTAAAGCAGCACAGAATCTGAAAAATAGAAAAGATAAAACCTGAGGCATCAAGGGCACTCAGCATTCCCAGCCAGGAATTCACACATCCATGAGGATGAGGAGGGGCTGGCTAACAGAGCAACCCTGAGCATGCAGCTGGTGGGATATAGGAAAAAGCCCTTTCCCACAAGCAGGGATGGAGATGCTTCCTCTAGCATTTGCTCCCAGGGCTGAATATGTTTAGCAGTGACTGCAGAGAGCTATTACAAGCAAGGTTATGGACACTGAGGTCCCTGATTAAAGATCTGGATGTGCTGTGCTAAGGAGGGCATCTCTCTTGTTTGCAACCCATACACAAGGTCACAGAGCACAGGTCCCTCCAGCCAGAGGCCAGAATAAAACAGCTGTTTAACACAAAAGGGTGCCCAGACCTCCTTTTGTCCCTGCCACGGGGTGCCCTGAGCACCCAAGGCTTTGTTTTGGGTGGCTGTGACCCAGAGGCAGCTGTGGCCTCTACATCTCCCCAGCAGACAAGCCCAGCTGAGTCAGCAGGGTCCGTGTCCTCCTTGGAGACCTGTGTCACTTGGCTTTGCACCATGCTGCAGGAAAGGCCACTGAAGAGAGCAAAGTCCTGAATTATAACAAGCTACAAAGACCTGGGAAGGGAGAAATGCAGCAAAGCAATTTGCAAGCCCAGTTCTCTGATCTTGAGATGGACAGAGGACCATTGCAGCAATCTCTTGGATTTCCCACTCCAGAATTCTCGTTTTTTCCTGCAGGAGAAAGTTAAGGCTGTTGGCATCCAGCATCAGAGGGCTGTGCTTTGGATGGAAGATACTGAGCACCAGCTCCTCACTCCCACTCGAGGGTGAGACAGAGCTGGAAGAGGTTGTTCCCTCTGCTGTGAAGTTACACCCGTAACCTCTACTCATCGGAGACTCAAGCAAAGCTCTGCCAAAGATTTGACACCGTGAGAGGCAAGGAACACGAGCAGTGCTGGACCAGCTGAATTCCCTGTCAATGCCTGGACTCAGAGCAGAGGAGAAAACCAGCTGTGACAGCCCAGCAAGTGCAGCAGTGAGGCCGTGGAGCAAAGCCAAGGCGCCGTGACCTCCCCGTCCTGTTGGGGACAGCAGCAGGACAGGGGAGCACAGGTCTGGCTGCATCAGCCTCCTGGCTAATTCCCCTAGCACACAGAGAGAAGCTACTCCATCAGCTATTCCCCAGTTATTTTTAGCAGCTGATGACTCTCCTGGAAGCACGCCACGGTGGCGGGTCACAGGGATGACTGCAGGAGGGACAAGCACGGCCCCTGTGCCAGGACCGTGCCAGCAGCAGTGGCTGCCAGCCCAGGTTTGAAGGAGCTGCTGATGAAGGTGCCAGCAAACACAGGGCAAGCTCCAGCTGCCATCCCTCCATCCCCATCCTCTCTTTTTCCTCTCACCTGGGGAGCACCTGGGTCTCCCTGCTGCCAGCTCTATCCTCAGGTATCCCAGAGGGGATGCTGGGCTGGCAGCGCTGGCACGGAGAGACCTCTCCCTCCAAAACACAGACAAGAGTCCATAATTGGTACTGAGGAGGGAGAGAGGGCACTGCCCCTGCAATGGGCTAAAGACCACAGGGAATCCCCATGAGTCACGTCCTGGGGTGAGCTGGCAGCTGCTTTGCAGCACCTGCAAGGCAAATTGAACCCATCAGCCAGGATCAGCGCTTCCCACAGCCCTGGCCAACACCTAAGTTGTCTTGGCATCTCTCTAGACTGCTGCTGGCCATCAGGAGAAGGAGCCCAATGCTTCAGTGGGGATTAGACTGAAAACTAATGACCTTTTCCTTTATGCTACCAGATAGATATACCAGGGAGGCATGAAGGAATGCCGCTCCAGCAAGGAACTCAGCCGGGTTTTCCATCTCATCTAACATATTTCCCCCAAAACAGTGTCTAGGACAGCATCCCTGAAGGAATGCAGCAGGACAAGGCCCATGGGAAGAGGAGAAGAGCAGGTGGAGCTGAGCACAGCATTCCCTCTGGGTTTGAGCTACCACAGAATTATGGATTTGCTCTCCACCTGCACCCGGGGAAAACGTTCCCATGTTTGGCACAGCAGAGCTGGGCTGGTAAAACCTTGATGTCGAGGCACCCCAACTGAGCAGAGCCAAGGTAACACTGAATAAGTGAGGAGAAGGCATGAGAATTTCAATATTCCTTTTGCTGCTTTGGAACCCAGACCAACAAAGGCAGGAATTGAGGAAGAAAATGGGATATTCATTGCTTTGAAGTCATTCTACAGATGCATGATGCAAAGGGCTTAACTGGGGGGGAAACAAGGCACAGCCAGCTGCCTTGTACTTGGATTATAAGGTTTGACCTGGTTGGGATCAGAATAAATATAATTGTGACAACGACAAAGGTGCCATTTCCTGTTGGTCCATGGGGGTGGCGAGGGGTTGGAAGGAGCAGGCAGAATTTTGCAAATTAAACTCTTCCCAATTCTCCCTCTTTAAGGTCTTGCAACATCAAAGAGAAGTTTGAACAGTCCCACCCAGTGCTGTGCCCACAGCATCCCTCACCCCACTGCTGGGATTTGTCCCACACAGCCCTAATCCCCCCCACCTCCCCCGATGCTGCCAGGGCAGCTGGGGTCCAAACAGAGCCTTCTGCAAGGCTGGCTCCTCTCAGTGGGGACCCCACGGTCCTTCCTCAGTGACCCATCAATGAGGTTTGAGCACCTGGTTGCTCCCCAGCATAGGCACACTCTGCTGAGAAATTCCTCGTTTTTGTCCTTCCATAAATGATTTATTCAACTTTACCTGCAGCCCAATTACACAGCATTAAGGGAATAAAAAACCTTGATGCATGCAAACTGTTGCTTTACTAAATTAGTTTGGTTGGTTGCATTGTTTAGGATTATTATTTTAATGCGTTCTGATCTGATATCTGTTTTATTTTGCTTTACGAAAAAAAGAACTGATAGGAATGAATCTCAAACCCACAATAAGGACAGGGAATGGGCATTAAGGGGGTTAGAAACACAAGTGTTTGAGCTGTGAAGCAGTGAGTGAGGAAATGAGGTGCAGCATCACAGCAAGGGGGGTTTATTTCCCACATCCCTCCCTCCCCAACTTCCCTATTGATCCTGATAACTAAATATGTAATTGCAGTTAACTGCAGGCAGAGTAAGGTTCAAACAGATGCACTTGCCAGTCCTTTGGCAGAGCTGTGTGCGTGCAGAAGGCAGCAGTAGCACCATCCCTGCTCCCTCATCAAGGGGAATTGTCTGGATATCGGATGGAGCACGCACGTGGCTCGGGTTAAGCTGTGACACTCAGAGAATGTGAATGAAGACAGGAGTTTTTAAAGGCCTTAGAAGAATTAGGCACCCAAAACACACAGGCTGGCATTTAATTCCCCTGAAAACCCAGTATTTCAACTGCCTTGCTGAAAAGATTTCCTTTGATAATCCAGAAAGCTGACATAATACCTGACAAAGACTTCTAATTTTTCTCTTTTTTCTCCAGCACACTTGGGATTCAACATTACAATTCGCTTGCAGGAAGAATTTGGTCTTATGCTTCTCCTTGCAAGGCCTCCAGCCTTTTGGGAAGTTTCACGGGGCTTCATTATGGTAATAAATGAAGAAAAGCTCCAGCTTAGGGGAACGGGTACAACCTGCAAGCAGAAAAATCCCTTTTCTTCCTCACACCCGCTCACATCCATCCGCTGCCTGTATTTTTAGCAAAAAGTCAACCTAAATATTGAAGTATTGCTGCACCTAAACCAAACATAAACATCAATTTCACAAGCCAAGAGCATCACTGATACCCTCCTGGAAGCATCCCTCAGACAAGGAGAGCTCAGCCACCTCCCTGCCCCATCCCCTTCACAACAGTTTGAGGGAAGCCTGAGAAAAGGCACTCACAAAGCCAATGAAGGTATTCTGAAGCACCCCTCATTTCCCAGTCCTAGAAGGAGTTGTCCAAATGGGATTTCTCCCAGAAAGAGCTGTGCAAATGGGACAACTCCCAGAACTTAGGCTGCAAACTACTGCTGTCAGCATCCCGAGGCTGCTCAGCATCCCTGGCTCCCGACTCTCCGGGTTTTCCCAAAGCCCTTCTCCATCACTGGGACAAGTTATTTTCAGGGCCATGTCATGCAAGGGCTGGAAATCGGCTCTGATTACCTTTTTGTGCCCATTTGACCCAAACAGAAAATATCAGAGTCCCCTCCAGAGAGTCTCTTACCTGTGTGTGGGGCTTGGCAGAGACACCTTGGTTGGAAGACACCAACTGTCCCCCGTCTGGACCCCTCCATGCAAGAAGGACAAATGGACAAAGAGAGATTGGGCAGAGAGATTTAAAAAGAGAAAATTAAAAAGCACCAAGAATGCTGCAGGCTCCTGACCATGTGGGGAATTTATTACTGTTAGAAGAAAGCCACCTGCATCAGAAGGGAGCAAAGCCAGCAACCAAGATCCATATCAGGCGACAGAAAGGAGGGTGGGACGTGATGAGAATTGGCATAAATAGGAGCTGAGGGAGAAATCACAGGAAAATAAGAAAAGGAGAGAGAGTGTTGGGCTGCATGGCATCTCTGGGTCATCAGATCCAGCCATCCTGCTAAAAGCAGGAAGGGTTTCATCTTCCTCTGTTCCCACAGGAAGGCTGCTCCATAGCCCGATTGCTCTCTAATTGTCAGAAACAATCTTCCAATTTCCAGGCTGAATTTATTCTGGGCCAGTTTACGTACATTTGTTCTTGTGCCAGCACTATCCTCGGGCATAAATAGTTCTCCTTCAGTGTTGCTCTGCCCTCCCCATCTTCCACCAGTGTATTTATAGGCAGCTATCTTCCTCAGCTTTCATTCTGCTAATTTAATTAAGCCAGGCTTTCCTCGTCTCCCCTCCAAAGGCAGCAGCTTCATTTCTTTTATCATCTGAGCAGCCCTTTCCCAGCCCTGCTCTCCAGGCTGGCCCCAGCATCCCTGGGAGGAGAGCACGAGGCACACAATTGCCAGCGGTGATCTCCCCTGGAAAACAGCTGCTTGGGAGCCCAGTGCCTAATTGCAAAGGAACAGAGACAGGCTCCTCTTTTATCCTGTCAGCTATTCTGGATCAGTTAAGGATCATAAATAGTGCTGTGGAGCACGAGCAGGTCCCGGAGTGCTTTGCAATGTGTTCAGTTTACATTTCGGCTGAGTTGTCTCGCCGTGATCCCGGACTCGTTCTTCTTTTTCCAATTATGCTACAGCACTTTGGGAAGCCATACGCTGTCCCTCGGATTAAATATGATCCTATTTGGTGCTAGACAGCAGCTCATATTGCAAAAGGAGAAAGCTGTGGCCAGCAGAGAGGATGACAATAGGAGTTTTCACTCCTGCTTCTCCCGGGAAAAGAGAACTCCACGGGATGTAAATATTGCTGTTTCACTGAGCACTGGGGGAAGAAGTCTAGCCCATGGACTTCCTAACAACCAAAGACCATGAAAAAGAAGCAAAACGTGGCAACATGGGGTGATCCTGTGCAAGGTCAGAAGCTGGACTTTGCTGATCCTTGTGGGTCCCTTCCAACTCGGGATATTCTACAATTGTTTTTTGTTTAGATATACATCGAACAATGCCAATAATATCAGATCTTTCATCCCCTCTCATTTCTCATTTTCTAGCTAGAAGATGGCATTTCCTTCAATAGGAGTGAATAGGGGACAAATTAATAAATACAGCCTGAGGAGTTGATGATCTTGGAGGTCTTTTCCGACCTTAGTGGTTCTGTGATTCACCCAGGGTACAGCTCAAACCCAGTTGCCATCCTCTTTCCATGAGGTGCTTGGTGTCTGGATATGACATCTTAAGAAAGGCAGAGGCACAGAGACTCAGAATCCTGTCAGAAAATCAGAATGCTGTCTTTGCAGCTGGTAAAGGCTGACATTTAAAACAGGACTCTGCTTTTGAGCCCATCTGATAATGTTTGTTAGCCCAGCAAAAACTGTTTCCTGCTCCATGGAAGCACCTTCTGTCCCCTTCTCACCTGTGACCTGGACCAGCTGGCTGGCTCAACAACTCCACACAGAATCCCAAACTTCTCACGCTCCATGTCAGCCTCCCCCACCCCGTGGAGGTGCTTGAAAAGGACATATTTCCCTTTCTCTTTTCTTGCTAGTTTTGTCATTTTGACAGATGGTTGATGTGTTGGTTGAGTTTCCAGCGCTGCTGGAAATGGTCGTGGCTTTCGTGTTCTCCAGCCAGCACTGTGATTTCCACAAAGAAATGAGACATCAACCAGCAAAAGCTGTCCCTGGCACCACCAAAAGCAGAGGTGACAGGGTACAACACTGTTCCCATGGCCACTAACCCAGGAGAGGTGCCAGGGCTCCACGTGGCAGAGCAGAGGAACAGGGGATTGTTCCCGTGTGCCACCACATCCCTGCTGAGCAAGGCACTGTTTCCACACTGCATCCCCAAACTGCTCCTTGCAGGCCTGGAGACCATTTCCTGGGATGGTTTTTGATCACCCAGCAGGCAAGACAGGCTCCCTCCAGCCAAAACTGAGGAGAAAAGGTGCAGCTGGAGACCAGTTTGCTGTAGCGCAACCACCAGAAACAGCGGAGAAAAATGGAAATATCCTCCAAGAATCCCCAGCTTTTCAATAAATAAGGAAAGCTGCTGTCGAGATGTAAAATAGGCAGCTGTTATTCGTAGGAAAGCAAATCGAGGTGGGGTGCAATTGAGCCAGAGGAACAGTCAGCCACAGCCTCTCACCCTCATTTCTTTGTGGCAATCACAGTGCTGGCTGGAGAGCACGAAAGCCACGACCATTTCCAGCAGCGCTGGAAACTCAACCAACACATCCACCATTTGTCAGAATGACACAACTAGCAAGGAGAGAGAAGGGGAAATACATCCTTTTCAAGCACCTCCACGGGGGATTTGCAGAAACTAGGTGAGAAAAATCAGGCAAATGGCTGGAATTCTTCAACATAACTCACTTCATCTGTGATTTTACACCTCTGGGTTGTTGGGGATTTTCTGAGCCAACAGTTTCTGCTCAAAGAGAGAAGTGCCCACTGCAGTGGACTCAAGAAGTCTTGTAACAGGCTCTCTCAGGTAGAAACAGGCAGATTTAGAGCCAGCACCTCCCAGCTAAGGGAGGTTTTTTAAGATCATTAATACCAAAAGAGCAACTGGAAAGCACCCAGCACTGTCAAAATATTAAATTTTAATTGCAGTGTGGCAATTCCTATAACCTGTGCCCTTCTCCTGCAAGGAGCTCACAGGGGAGAGGGCTGGCCAGGCTTCCCCTGGCCACTGCTGAGGAAGGAGATGGATGGCCAGCCCCAGGAAATCAGCATGACTGATTTCCCTCGTTATCCAGAGCAGGAAAGTGGGATGGAAGGGTGGCAGCATCCCTGGGTGTGAGGCTTGTCTTGTTCCAGCCCAACGTGAGCAATTAGTGACAGCAGGCAGGAGGAGGTGTCACACTTTTGACAAGGGTTTTGTGTTACACCACAACTGGGGAGCCAGGTAGGATGAGCCCTTCCTCCCAGAACAAATTATTTTTTGTTGTTGTCCCTCCTCCAGCGAGCTCTCCCCTTTCCACAGGTAGAATTAAGGCTCAAACAGCTGGTGCTGCCCAGGTGTGATAGAGGAAAAGGGCTTCTTGATGATGAAGGCTCCAACCATCCTGGGTTAATGCTTGCACAGCCTGACCTGAGTGAAAAAGTTCCCAGAAAAGTTTCTTTCTAACTCACAAAGCTCAGTTTAGCTCTTGAGATGGATCCTTAGTTCTCATTTCCATACTGTTATCACTCCCAGCTCAATGCCCGTAACATTGAAATCAAATCTTATGGTGAGGCTGCAAAGGGGACGAGTAAGAAATCACTAAAAACTTCACCACTTCCCATGGAAAATTCTCCTGCAATCTCAGTGCTAAAGGCAGGTTAGCAGTGGTCTGGGGCTTGGTGGTTTAAGGTGCTTTAAGGTTTTTGGAACTCGAACAAAGGCACCAACCATGACACTGTGACACCCACAGCGTGATGAATGTGTGAAGCAGTCACTGCCACTGGCCACAACAGAAATGAAATATGGGAAATGGTAAATCAGGGTGGGAAGGAGGAGGAGAGAGCACTGGAGGGGTACCAGAGGCACTGTAGTGGGGGAGCCCCCAGCTCAGTGAGCATTAATGGATGCAGAGATGGAAAAGCTGGCTGGATTTTTCATTGCTCCCTCCCAACCAGCTGCATCCCTCACTCCAAAGGAAAATAAACAAGATCTCATCTAAACACATCACTCCAACGCCCTGAGCTGCTGCCCAGCCCTCTGCTGACATCCCAGGATCTGGGGGGGGTTGGTTCTCAGGAAAAACTCCACGCTGGCAATTTTTTGTCCTGGCTCAGCCTCTTGCTCCGAGGTGGGAAGAGGGCATCTGCCCATGTGCATAATTGGCCATGTAAATAGGTCAGCACCAGCTCGTGGGGCTGCTGCAGACACAGATGCATTTTTCTTGCATCCTTAGGCAAGCTGGAAAATGTCACTTCCCCACTCAGCGATCACTAAACATTCTGCTGCCCTCAGTGCCCACCTGCTTCACGTCTGCAGTTCTGGGAATAAGCTGGAAGACTAAGAACAGGTTTCTCTTTTTTTGCATGCATTTTGTTTGGTTTTGGTTTCTTGGTTTTAAAGGCACACAGAGTGATTTAGAGCCCAAAGCTGGGGCCATTGCTCCTGCCCACTTCTCATCCCTGTTCTCACCTGGGCCTCTGCAGCATTCTCCACCTCACTTTTTATTTTAACTGTATAAGGGAAACCCTTAAAGCAGCAAGTTTTCTCCAGAAGCTGAAGCCCAAGCAAAGCCCACGGAGCAGAGAAATGCCTGCAGAGGGGTGAGAAGCTGTTGCATATCCCAAGGGCAAAGGAGATGGAGGGAGCTGCCTGTGTATATCTGCATGCAGAAGGAGTTGCACACATGCCAGAGGGGCTGCTTTCCCTTAGTCCTGACTCCTCCATCCATGGGGAGGAACATCTGGAACAGGAGTTAAGTTCACAGGCAGGTGTCTGATGCTGAATCCTGAGCTGGTTAAAACAAGAGGGTTTGGGGAGCAGGCTCACAGCAGTGTTTGAAACAAGCACGGACGTGGCAAATCCTTCCTGACCCGCATGTGGAGGCGAGGGGAGAAAGATGAAAAGAATGAGTCCAAGAGAAGGAAAGGAGCAGGGACACTGAACAAAGCTGAAGCTCTCCAGGAAGGTAGAAGGCAGCTGAAGATGCTTCAAAAAGGACTGTGCTTTCTATCTCCTAGCAACAGATGCCAGCAAAAAGGAAAAAAAGAAAAAAACAACCAAGGGAGATGGTCAGAAGATAGCCTTGGTAGAGGAAATGGGGGTTCTGCCAAGTCTCACCCTGCTGGACCCTCATCCCTCCCCTCTTAAGGACACCACACCAGTGCCCTCATCCCAGCCAGGCTATTTTTGCCCCCAGTGGCCAGGGTAAGAGGTTTGGGTGTTTTCAGCCCCACTCACAGCACCTCTTGCTCTCTCTCCCCAGCTTAACTTGGGGCAGTAGGGCCAGAACCAAACATCTTGGTAGCTTAAAGGGGGAGCCCAAAATTACATGTAGGATGACACTCAGCTGACAGCAAGCACTCTGGGGTCTTCTGCTGCTCAGTATTTCAGGCTCCATCTGCTTCCCTGCAAGTGTATCCATCTGCAAACAGGGCAATATTTACAGACCCCAAAGCATCTGGCACCAGGATGCTTTAACCCATTAGGAAATGGCTGGAGGACACCACACTCAGGGCTTTTAAAGACATTTGGAGGGGGAAAATAACCTGTGTCTACAGAAAAATCCCCCCCTGCCCATCCCTGTATCAATTACAGAAGAGGCATTAAAAGGTTTTAGTAATGATTTCTTGTCAATAACCTGGATCTCCGAGTCCCAGCGTTCTTATTCAAACTCTCCTGGGAGCAAGACATCCCAGCAAAAAGGGACACACCAGAGACACATCACAGCAAAGCAGATGAAAGATAATAGAAAGGAGATATTGGGCAGAGAAAAAAAAGATCAGAGACAGCAATCTGTAGGAACAGAGACAGATCACGAGTTTAAAGGAAGGTGATTCTTCACTCTGCGCCTATACAAATGATTTTCTTCCCTCTGCAGCTCCCTCCTCCCCTCTCCCCTGATGATTTGAAGGCTTTGGGAGCTGCAGTAAGTGTGACTGTTTTTCCGTGCAACTCAGCCAAAGATTTAAGTAGGCAGGAGGAAAGCACTCTCCTTTTCCATCAGCGTTCAATAGAGAGAGTGGGGAAAAAAAGAAACAAATAAAAAAAGAGAGGAAAAATCAGGAAAGAGTCCAAGCTGCGAATCGTTAAAAGAAAACACAACTAGGAACATAAAAACCCAAGAGATGGAGTGGAAAAATACATCCTGGTGATCCTTCCTCCCTCCAACATTTCTCATGTGTGTAAGGTCTCAAGGCAGAGATTAATCAGCAAAGCTGCTGAGCCAGAGCTGGGCAAACTGGCCCAGGAGGAGCCTTCTCCTCCAGACCTTCTGATCATTCCTGGGAGAGACCCACGGGAGGATGCTGGCCTTGGGTTTGCTCAGCCCTTGAGTGATAAGGAGGGGGCACGGGGCTGGTGCTGGTTGTGATAAGGCTGCTCTGTGCATGCTGATTGATTAGCAGTCATCTTGCCAATCCAGATCTCTGGGTCCAAAACCCCTTTCCTGACCCTGCAAAACCCTTGTATGGGGCTGGGGCTGTTTGAGGCAGGCACTCGTGTTATGGAGTTTTGGTGACACATCCCCCTTGCTGGTTTCCTGAGGAAAGCAGGGACCACACGGTCACAACATCCATCTCTCCTTCCCTTCACTAATCAGTTTCTAACCTGTCAGTCCATTTTTATGCCATCAAAAAAATTAAAAAAAAAAAACCCCAGAGGAGATTCACAGTGATACCCACTGGGCACCACAAGTGTTATCCTCCCCAGTGAAAGCAGAAAACATTTTACTGATTCGAAGGAATTCCTACCACACAGAGCCCAAGCAGCAGCAAAAAGCAGGTTTTTGAGTCTTGCAGATCATGGGATGGCTCATTTTTGTTACATCAGGAAAATTCAGTGGGGTGGAACAGAAGCAGCTGTTATTGATGCAGTCAGAACTCACCCTCAGACACGTGATGTTGCAGGAACACATCTTTTCTGTCCTTCCCGTGCTCCAATGGCATTCCCAGCCCACAGAAACAGGAATGTAGCAGGATGAGGGCTCGGCTGATTATTTCCTCTTCTTTGCAAGACCTTCATCTTTCTTTGCCACCAAACATTGCCTGGAGCCCATCCAGAACTTTCCAGGAGCACAGCGTCTTGAGTGTGCATGCCTTGCAGCTTTTCCATTCTTCTTGATGTTATAAAACTGTCTTGTAAAAGCAAAATTAAAGGCTTGAGTGCTAGCCACAAAGCCCTTCCCATGGCCATGTTTTCTGTTGTGTGCAACTCCAAGACAGAAGGAGGGGGGCAGAAGGGGGGGAGAGAGCTTTATGCATTAAACTTCTTTATAAATCTATTGAAGGTATTTCATCACTTCCCGACATTCCTCTATAAAACCCACTCAGCTACGTTTACAAATTATAAAATTAGCTTTATGTGCAGGGTCCAGGCTAATGGCACAGCTAAATCTAGGGAGCAGGAAGATTAGATGCCTCTCCCTTGCCCGTGGTGGGATTTATTTTGCAGCATCCCTTCCTGGAGTAGAAGAATTTCCCTCCCAAGCCAAAGCTTTCAAAGGGCAAAAGAGGTTTGACCACTAAGTGGAAAGTTTTGGAGAAGCCATGAGGAGCTGGGTGGCTCAGGGCAACATTTGTGCTCCACAAAGACAAAACATTTCTGGAAAATGAGGAAATGCAGAGCTGTAATCTCAGGCAAGGTAGTTCAAGCATATGGGATGGATGGATAGGGGTGCAATACTGGGAATATTCAGGGAAAAGGGACAGTTTTCACTGATCTCAGTGTTTCAAGCAGGTGCAGGCCTGGCTGCTGGGTTAGGTGTGCTTGGTACCCTGCCATGCTGTTCAGGGAAACCTTGGGCAGCACCAGCCTACTTCCCAGTGGTCTCTCAGCCTTTGGCTGTAGCCCAGGGCACACCCAGCAGAGGTCTCTGAAGAGTGCTAAAAATCCCATTACAGAGACAGGACCAGCAGCAGGTGAGCTCAGCACAGCACAAGTGCCAGGAAGGCAGGGCTGAGACACTTCAGCCTCCCCTGCCCAGCTCACATTCCCTCTCCAGCCCCTCTCCAGCCTCCCCAGCGTGCACAAAGAAGCTTGATGCTGCTCACCTGCTCCACAGGGTGCTGCCAGCTTCCCCTGGGCCTGCGAGGAGGGGTCTCTTGGCAGAGCAAAGTCACCTCCTGGTGCTCCTGGCCACTTGCTAATCCTCACAGTGCCAGGGATCAGCATTGCAGGGCAGGAGGGAACATGTTTCACCAGTTCCCTCATGCTGGAGGAGGAAACAAAAGCTAATCAGCCTCAAGCACAGAGGGCATGAAGGGAACAAGCATCTTCAAGCTTTATTTCTCTGCTCCCTTTTAAAAAAAATAATTTCCCTCTGTAGAGTATTAATCACCACAAGTCAGCCTTAGGAAGAGTTATCCATGGAGCTACACAGGGACTGCAAGGACACTGTGTTAGAGCAAGATTATTTACTTTTATAACCTTTACAGAAACAAGAGATAAGTGCATCAGAACAACTTGCTCACACACAGCAGCAGCAGCAGCCACCTGATCCATCCCTGCACCCTCGCATTTGAGATGCTGCTCTGGATGCCAAAAGGAGCAAAAGCACACACAGAGCAGCACTGACCCATGCTGGGATGGCTTTGGAAGGGGGTTTTGCCTCTGAGGGGCAGTGACACTCGAGGGCTAAGGACCAGGGGCCACCCAGGGCTGCCCATGACACTGTGTGGTGGCACAGGGCTGGTGCAGCAGCACCCTCAGAGCCTCCCACTACTCCTGCTGGGTTTTCCTCTCCAGCAGGCACTGACCAGAAGCAGGAAGCCTCCTAAGCTCCCTCAGACACAGGTTTTCCAATGCCTCACATCATGGGGAGCCTGCAAGAAACTGAGAGCCCTTCCCTAACATCCAACTGAAGGGATGGATGCTCATCCCCTGAGCCCACAAGTGAACAGCATCTCTGCACTGCTCTCTTCCTCTCCTCCCTGCCCTCTGAAGAAGAGCTGAAGTTCTGCAGGTGGTATTTGTTTCCCTGGCACTGTGGCCATGCCCAGACCAAGCACTCAGGGGCAGCTATTGAATTTTGGGGAGGCATTGCAATTTTCCAGCAAATTCACCTCCCCCATCTGCCAGTCTGGGATGGCTTTAAAAAAAAAATCAAAGGTGCATGGAAAAAACACAAGTTACCTCCAGCCTCTGCTAGGATGAGCCAAACCTCAAAGTGAAAATGTTCTACATCCCTCATTTCCATTTGCCCCTGAACTTGTGTCTTGCACCTCTGGAGCCATCTCCCATTTCCACAGAGCTTTGTGGGTGACATCCTGATCCACAGACACAGAAAGGAGCCTTTGTCTACAAGATAAGAGCCACAAAATGCAAATAAAAGGCCCCAAATAGCTCAACATCAAACAAGGTCCATATCTACCCTTTCAAAGGCATCCAGGCTGCAAAGCACCACAAGCAATGCTTTGTTTGGAACATTAAATACGAGACTAAAAACATCTCCCCGTGCAAAAACAACGTGCGTATGAGTTTGTTTATGCTAGAACTTTAATCTCTATAATAACAGGTCTCCTGAGCTTGTTTTAGGCTGAAAAATTAATACCAAGTAATGATTCAAGGTGTTTTGGGCTGGCATGGCCACGTTTGGTAGTGGGGGGCTACAGGAGAAAATTCAGGAGTGGAACTAAGCCTGACTGGAAGGGAGGGGTGGGGGGAAGGTGCTTTTAAGATTTGGGTTTATTCCTCATTTCAGTACTCCAGTTTGATTGCCAATAAATGAAATTCATTTCCCCAGGCTGAGACCTTTGTACCCATGATGGGAATTCCTGAGTGATCCTTCCCTGTCTCGAGCCTTCCATCGAATTTTCTCTCCCCTGCCCGGCTGAGGAGGGGGGTGAAGGAGCAGCTTTGTTGGGCACGTGGCACCCAGCCAGGGCCATCCCACCACACCAGCTCTGAAGAGGCTGGGAATGATTCCCTAAAGCAGCAGGGAACTGTTGCAGAGAGTGCAGCCCTGATTTAATTAAAGCCCTAAACATACTCCAAGCCACACGATCCATCCACCCATCAATATGATGAAAACACTGCGAGTTCCCTTAAACTCACCCAGCCACCTCATGAATCTCCCGCTTGGGAAAGCGAGGAAAAATGAACTCTGACTCCATTCTTCCATTTCCACACGAGCCTGATCCGTTTTGCTGCTCCTGGGACCTATTGCTGTGCAGTGAGCAGGGAAGGGGCTCCAAGCAGCAGCACAGCAAAATCCAGCTTGCTGGGACCCCATCCTGCAGCTCAGGCCAGGTGCCACTGCCCCTGCAGATGCTCTTCCTCCAGCAGCATCCAGTTTTTTGGATGCCCAAAAGGATCCAAGACACTTCCAGGCTCTGCTGTGCCACAGGAGTGATTTCAGGCATAGGAGGACAGCCTGGACACTGCTCAGATGTCACTTTCCTTCCTGTTTCTCCTGCATTGGTGGTTTGTTCTCCATTTTCAGAGCAGAGCAAATCCAAGTCACACCTCAGGGGCACATCCCACAGCCCTGAGGATGGACATAGCTCCAGCAGCTGCCTGAGAGCAGAGGGATGGAGGCCTGAGACAGGGGGGCTCTCCCAGCTGGACCTCACCTGGAAGGGGAGAAGCCAAAGGGATTTAAGTCCATGCTCATGGTTACACATGCAAGGAGCATTTTCCCACAGCAGACCAAATGAAAAAAGCAAATATTTGCCAGGATGAAAGTGTCAAATGCTTGGCAGCTCTCCTTTTGCTTTGTTTCTTTTGCTCATGGGGGCTTCAACCAGTTAATAACCATGTGATCCATGGATTTACTTCCTTTTGTTCGGGGAGATGGGATCATCCTGAGCCAGCTCAGGACAAACTATTTCTTCCTAAACAAAATTTAAAGCAAGGAGAAAATATTTTGGGGTGGGGGGAAAAGATTCAATGAGGAAGCTCCAAAGAGCATCTTTTTAAAGTTAACATTAGTTTCATTTTGGCTCCAAACATTGCTTCAAAAAACAGAAGTAAAAGCATCTAATTTCAAAAATGCACAAAAAAGTGGTTTGATTTTTTTAGAATTGCTACTTTCTGTTGTCATCTTTTTTGTTGAGTTCAACACAAATAATTTCAGCTGACCTGAAATGTCATTTTTCAACAAATGAATGCTTTAAAAGAAAAAGAAGAGAGGAAGGAAGCAAGGAGGAAAGCCTCATTCTTTAGCCTGTGTGTGTGTGTGTGCTACACCACTAATTTTTAGTTGTTGGCTTTCTTCTAGAGATAATGGCACTGACAAAACGGCTGAATAAATTATTCTTCTCACAGGTGCATCAAAAGGGTTGACAGAAAGAACAATAAAATCAGATGGTGTACCCAAAAAAAAAAAAAAAAGAAAAAGAAAAAGAAAAAAAGAAAAAAGAAAAATACTAAGTGTAGCCACTTTTTTTGGTTTTTTTTTTTTTTAGATGGGATACACTGGAAGCACTTCTAGAAACTGAGCACCGGTGTCAACACTTGGATGCTCACGTCACTAAAGCCCTCTTTGCATTCAGGTTTCCCACCTCACAGCACTGCATACGTGCTCCCCATGATCCAAAAAACACAAACTAAGGAGTGATTTTATCTGGGAGAGCTTGGGGTGACCTCAAGAACAAGAGCTCTTTGCTCGGAGCTGGTGTTAGAGCTCCCTCCTCGCTCCCCTGGGTAACCCCAAGGCCTGGGGGACGGCTGCTCCACTCCCTCATTAAATAATTCTGACTCATGAACACATCAGAAATCTTGCCTTGTGCCCTCTGACAGTTTACCTCCAGAAAGGCAAAGTTTGCCCAAGAAATCCTTTTGTGCAAATCATTCAGGCAGCATTAGTCATGTTTGTCCCTTCCTCGCCGAGACAGCTCCGGGAATTTGTGTTATTTTCATTGCCTTCCCCTGCACCCTCATCCATCCTGACCGAGTGAACTTGCAACTTTATCTCATCTTCCTGCAGCGCTGGATCAAGACAGAGCTGCTGCTTCTGGCCAAGAGGAATGGCCTCAAATGCAATTTTCATCCTTTATTTTATTTTATAGACAACCCAAATGTCCCTGATACCCCAAGGCCGGGCTGGCTTTTGGCCTTCAGAAGGGTCTGACCAATAAGGAACAGGCATAAGGACATGACTGGAAGGTCAAACATTGCTGATATTATATGTAAATGTATTTATATCATATGTATATATATTTACATGCATACACCTCTATTGCTTTTATTTATATAGCTCTTTCTATTTCTCTTTCCCTCCTGATTTTTTTTTTAGCCAGGCAAACTACAGACACCTCTCATGCCCACATGAAAAAGATAATGAAAGTGCTCCTAAGTGTAATCCTAAAGTCACTCAACCTTGCACATTTCTGGTCCCATGAGCACACAGCCTCTTGGGTCACATCCTAGGGTAAGAAACCAGTTTTTCAGGAATTTTTCCAGGCAACAGAGAAATGCCCTAAACATCTGATATTTCCCTGTCTCCCTTCAAATCCCAGCATATTTCTGGCAGATCTGTGCATTTGTATCCTACTGCTTAGCAGGGAAAATCTCTTTCTGAACCATCTCTGCCATACAGTTTCTTCTGACATAAATATGAATTGAGGTTATGGCCCAGCATGATCTTCCCAGGAAAATGTGGAGATTACATCAATGTGACCCATTAAAGCAATCTTAAATACCCACTGATGGTTCATTATTGCAAGTTACTTTCCTTCCTGATGTAAAATTTATTCAATATATTGGAGGGGGAAGAAAGGTCTCCAGGAAGGCATTGCCCATGCACTGCATTAATAAAAAGGGACAGAGCAAGGATGGGTTTGACAAGCTGGAAGAGGAGTTTCCATTTACACAGCCCCACTGGATGAATCAAAATCCTCCTCCTCTAGGGCACGGAAAAAGGAAAATTTTAATTAGGTTGTAGAAGGGTGAGGGTCAGGCTCTTCTCCCAGGAGAAAAGGGACAGGGTAGAGGAAACGGCTTCAAGGTACACCAGGGGATGTTTAGGTTGGATATTAGGAAAAAATTCTTCACTGAAAGTGTGTTCAGACACTGGGACAGGCTGCCCAGGGAAGTGCTGGAATCACCATCCTAGGAAGTGTTTAAAAAACGTGTAGATGTGGCTCTTGGGGACACAGTTTAGCGTGGCCTTGGCAGTGCTGGGTTAAAGGTCGGACTCGATGATCTCAGAAATCTTTTCCAAACCAAAGGATTCTGTGATTCTAAGAAAGAGCACTTTGAGCTGCCAGCTGGGCTTAGGTGCAGAAAAGGGGGTGAGGGGCTCCCCAAATCAGCACCACTTGCCCCCTCCCCATCCCCTGTGCAGAAAGTGGTGACAGGAGGCAGCTGTGAAGCTCTTCCACCCAGCTAACACGGGGCTTCACAGAATGCCCTCTTCTTCTGTTTTACTCTTTGTCTCTGCAGCCTGGCTCTGAATTTATAAACATTTTGCTGTGAGTCAAGCCTAGAGGACTGGCTGTTTTCTTTGCACCTATACAATTCAATTTAAAAAATATATTTTTGAAGAAGGAGGAGGTTGTGCTATGGAAGGAAAAACCTCTCAAACTCAAGGCTGAGAGAGTCATAGAATTATAGAATCACAGAACCATTTAGGTTGGAAAAGGCCTCCAAGATCATCAACTCCAGCCTTTGATAAATCACACCTTACAACCAGACCAGAGTGCTGCGTGCCACACCCAGCTGTATCTTGAACAATTCCATGGGTGGCCACTCCACCACTTCCCTGGTCAGCCTTTTCCAATGCCTGACAACCCTTTCTGTGAAGAAATTCTTCCTGATGTCCAACCTGAACCTGCCCTGGTGCAGCCTGAGGCTGTTTCCTCTTGTCCTGTTCAGAGAAAACAAATGCCTTCCTGCTTTTCCCCCTTGCAGACACCCAAACATGCCCCAAAGGGCCAGGAGGCTCCTGGGGGTACCTCTCTCTTGAATCCTTGAGAGGAGCCCAGGCAGTTTGTGGGCTGAAACTGCAAGGAGACATGTGGCACATCTTTCACTCTGGTCATGCATAAAACATAAAATATTAACACCAGAGAACACAGAGGTCTCTTTAAGGAGATGGATTCGGGTCCTTTGCCACATGGATCAGGTCAGGGAAAAGGTTCTCAGCATCAGGCAGAGGGTTTTGTGCCAGGGAGTGAGGATTGCCTCTCTCTCCTCACACCCTGGGCTCCTGCTGGCAGTGCCTGTCCCCAGCTCCACAGGCTCCCAGGACATCTGGGGCTGGAGGGGCCTTGGGATGCCTTCTCCTCCCACTGGCCCAAAGCAGGTGGGCCTCACATCCCTGAAAAAGCCACTCCCTGCTGTCACCATCCTAATCCCCACTGTGAAACTGGGGACACCTGCCCGGGGGAAAGAGTTTAGGGAGTAAACACCAAACTGAAGCCTACCTTTTTAGCCCCCAAAAAGTTTCCAGTCGCATCCGCTTCTTTATTTGCTCCAACTCTCCTCCAATTTTCTGTCTTCTTCGTGCACCTAATTAATGAGTCAATTCATTAATATTTTTGCAGCAGAATTCTCTTCCCATCTATAAAGCGGCTGTGCCAAATTTTTGCCTTAATTATAAACAATACCTTTTGTTTAAAGCTTTCTGCAGAGAAAACAGCAAAGACTTCTGTCTCTTCACAAGACAATTATTCAGAACGCTATCAGCAAATCTTCATCTCTGAGGAGGATTTCTCCCAACAAAGTCCACCCACCTATAGATGCACTCAGGACTACAATCAATACATGTTAATTAAGCCGTAGCCCACTCCAATTAAAATTATAGGATCTGAAGGACAGGCATTTGTTTTTGTCAGTAAATTAATTTAAGCATTCATTAACTTTAATTTTTAAATTATATATCACTTTAATGATAAATAATTCCTCTCATTACAGAGGAAACATATGGAAGGGGAAGATAAGATGGGAGAGACTTGGACCCAGGCAGGAATATGTTCTCCAGTGCTTCCTTCTCCTTCGGCACATCAGCAACCCCATTTATGTCAGCAAACTGGGCTCTTTTGAAAATTTGGCTGGCAAGTGCAGTGCTGAAATAAGAACAGAGATTCTTTGAGTATCTCACCTCCTTCTCTGCTGGGAACATGAAAGCTCGCCTGTGAAATCTTGGGGTTTTAGAATAGCTGAAATTTTGTACAGGCTACCAAAATAAACACTTTTCGGCAGAAATCAAGATATTACCACGTTAAAAAGTTTTTAAATTTATGCAGAAAAGGGCGGGTTATTTTACAGCTTAACCCTTCCTGCACATATCCCAGGCAGAGAGGGGTGATTTATAACGTGATGTTTGTGCAGTGTCCTGCACTCCGAGCTAAACCTTCCCTGACTTGCCGTGGCAGCTAATTAAATATGGAGCAGGCCAGCAATATTTGGGGCGTTCTATTCCCAGCAGATGCTGCGTGGAACAGCAAAAGCTGATAGGCCAATAAAGGCTTATAATGTACTGTTATTAGGAAATAGTTGGTGTAAATAGTTCTGATTGTGATGGCGTGAATTATAACACCTGTATTGTCTCACCCTACACATGAGACTGAAAATGGAATCAAAGTCTTTAAAACACCTCTCAGTTGCCCCATCTCTGAGTCAGAAAAAGGCTTAATCTGACAGCACATGATCTGGGCTGCTCCACAGAAGAGTTTTAACCCCTAGCACCCACCAAGGGACTGTCCAAAGCTCACCTAGCAGTGCCCATCACACCCTCACCATGAATTTTCCCTGCTCCAGTGCAAAACTAATCCAACGTCCCGAAGTCTTTTCCTGCTGAAAACTCAGGGGTGTCTGACATCCCCCAGTGCTCTGAGTTCACAGGCTCTTCACCCCGCCAAGCGCATCCTCGCAGCTCTCCCCGGAGCCGGGGTGCTGTATAAATAGCAGCACTGCCTCCTCCACACAGACCCTGCCTGGGACCTGTCAAACGACAGAAATCAAAATAGATTAACTGAATAAATTATTCACCCCAGAGCACATTCACTGCTCGAGCGTTGTGCTGGACTGGCGAGGACTGATCAGCTTCACAGCTGATGGCGGCAAACAAACAGCAAGACAAAATTATTCAGGGGTCAGACTGACAAAAAAATGAGTGAGAAAAGCACCAGGTCACAACCTCTTGGGAGCTTCAGACCTGTAGTGCAATTATGGACTCTTCTGATCCTATTTCTTCCTTTGAAATCACTGATTATTCCTCTTCCCAGCCTAATTTTGCAGTTATCATCACAAGCCATTCCTGCTGAGTTCCTAGGACACCACACCTGCTACAAACTCCTGGAGACAGGGAGAGAGTCCCTCTCCGAGCCCCACTGCACAAGCACTGGTCATAGACACCTCTCTCCTGCCTTTAATCCAAGAGCCAAAACAGGAGAGAAGAGTCAGTGGCCCAGCCAGGACTTCCAGAGATAACCCAGGACCTCTAACAGCCAGACAAGCAACAACTACTTGTACCCACATTACGCAGAGCATCCCAGCCTCCTCAGAGCCAAAATTCACTTTTTCCATCTCCTCTGCCTCTTGACATCTCCTGTCTCGCGCTGTGTCACCCCCTCCACCTCACAATGCCAAAATTAGCTGTATTTCCCTCTCGAGACCCACACCCTTCCCTCCCCCATGGAGAGCCAGCCCCAGCAGGGTGGCTCTGCTGAAGGCAGAGGGATCCCTCCTGCAAGGAGAAGCTCTGCTGCCCCAGTTTCCACATGTCAGTACAAAAGGGAGCAGGGGATAACCCAGGGCTTTGAGCAGGCTGAGAGTGGGACCTGCAGCTTGGAAAACTTCTCTAGGAGGAACACACAGGGCCTATGCAGTGCAGAAGGTTCCAGCCAAAGGGAAACAGGGCAGTGAAAGAGAAACTGTGCAAAATATTATTTTATTAGTAATCTGTTTACTTAACTACTGCAGAGATTTTTTTTTTAAAAAAAAAAAAGCTTTCTCCCCATTTATCCATTAGCTCCTCTTCTATCCAGCTGCACTGCTGAATTCCCATATTTATGACATCAGTGCATGTTGCTATAGAGATAATTAATTAATGCAACATAATCAAGTCAGCAATTTTACTACTTTACAGCTTAACGCAGGACTGAAAATAGAGGGGGGAGAACACCAAAGCTTAGTTCTGAAAAGCAGGGTTTTTAATGGTCCTTTAAGCCCTGAGAGTTGGGTCTGAAAGTCATTTCCACAGTACATGAAATGTGCTGCATTTGGCATAATCACTGTCATTAGAAGCCCAGAGAAAAATTAGAAAAACAGCAATAAAGAGGAATCAAAGTTCTGACAAAAAAATTACAGGTGGAGAGCGGAGTTCTCTGAGCACCCAGCAAAACTCTTCATCTCCTCCTGGCAGAAATGCCAGGCTCAACAGGCATCTGGCCAAAGAGGCTGCAAGCTGTGGTGCCCCAGTGCCCAATCCCAAATACACCAGGCTTTTCTCCGAGAGCCATCCCAAAAATCATCTTTGCTGGCGTGCCTGCCCTCTCTGGAAGAGCAGCCCCTTGTGGGACCTCCTGAGTGATGAGAAGGGGGTTGAGACCCCTTTGCATGGCAGAAGACTCGATGGCACACTCAGCCAGGACCTGGTGGCTTTCCCAGCTGCCATCAGAGCCAGGTTTTCCTGCCTGTCACAGGTGGGCCACACGAGGAGGCAGGAGGTGAGACCTGGCTCTTTCATTTCTCTCAGCCATAGCTGCTCCTGACAGTCAGGTTGGCTTTTACAGCTGACAAGGACATCAGTGACTTGTCGACGTGTCCAAGCAAGGCACTCTTTGATGGGAGCTATAACTCCAACCAGGAGCTTGCCTTCCTACCAAGAACTAGGCCAAAAAAAAAGGATGCAGTGGAATATCCAAGTAGGTGCCACACTTGCTGCTTGCAACTCCACCCTTTTGTTAATTTAGAAGATTAAAATCAGCCCCTTTCTTCAAGGGAAGCCTTATTTTATTGTCCTGTGCTAATTAGAATATTTTTATATGCTTTACAGCTCAGGGTCTCTGCCTTCTGAGGTTAGACAGACGAAAGCAGCACAGATGAAATGAGGTCACTTAACCCTCAGGATGCTCCCGTTCCTCAGCAAAAGTTGCTCCATACACAGTGGAGCAAAAGGGGAAAAGCTTTAATAGAGACACATGCAGAATAACTGAGCCAAAGGCTGTATTTTGAGGACAAGAGTGGTATCATAAAGCCACGTTTGCCTTCCATAACCATGAAATTTTTCAGGCTGTGGTATTTCCATGGCAAGCCTCACTGCCAAGCAGAGACTGAAGCCACCTACACTTCTCAGAGAACTGCCCAGTGAAGAAACAACCAAGCAAATTATTATTTAAAATTTCTTAAAAAGAATTTAGTAGGAAAATCAGCAGACCAGAATACGGCTGCCCAGCTTTATAAGCTGTCTCCACAATACACAAAGTAGAGAGACTTTTTACAAAGGCATGGAGTGACAGAACAAGGGGAAAAGCTGAAGGAGGGAAGGTGTAGATGGGATATTGGGAAAATGTTCTTCCCTCTGAGGGTGATGAGGCCCTGGAAGAAGGTTGCCCAGAGACGCTGTGGCTGCCCCCAGATCCCTGCAAATGTCCCAGGCCAGGTTGGATGGGGCTGGGAACAAGCTGGTCCAGTGGAAAGTGTCCCTGCCCATGGGAGGGGCGTGGGATTGGCTGAACTTTAATGTCCTTTCCAACCCAAACCATTCCATGTTTCCACACACTACTTCAATTAAAGCATAGAAAAGTGCACAGGTTTTATGTTGCATTCATGTACAACACAGGTGAAAAAAATCAGGACCAAAAACCACCCAGGTATTAAACGCATCACAATTTGTTTGGAGAACTCAGCACCAGCTCCCGATTCTCTCCAGGCTCAGCTGCTTTCAATAGGATAAACTGCATGGAGTCACTAAAATCCAGAGCTTATTGCACACCATCTGCAGGCAGAGAGAGTCCTCTATTCCCAAGCCAGAGCTGCTTTCCCGGCAGGCTGCTGCTGTGACCTGTTGCAAGGCTTCTCCGTGCCTGCAGCAGAGTCCCGGAGGAGACAGCTCCACCTGAAGGGGTCAGCTCAGCTGCAGGAGGGGAGTGGCAGAAACCTGCAGGACAATCTTCCTGCCACCGTTCGGACAGCAATATGCAAGCCACTGGAATATTTGCTCGATCTGCACAAAAGCCAGAAGAAAAACCCACTCTTGCAGCCACCAGCTGCTGCTGCAAAGGTTTATAACTGGAATAAAGAGAGAACACATCCTCCCTAAAGCCAGGCAACAGCCCAACCCAGATAGAGGCCAGAAATCATCTCTGGTGAGAGCAACAATGAGCAATTTAGCTTGATTATATCCTTGCAGATCTCCCTAGTTATAATGGTTTGCATTATTTTGAATGCAAACTGGTGTTTGTTTTTTTTTTCCCCTGTGCATCAGCTCTTGTAACCAAAACTTGTCATTAGCTCCTGATTAAAAGAGATTTTAAATAAGGAGCGGGAACAATCCCAAAAAAGTGCTGCTGCATCCCCATCCTCTTGTATCAGACTGACTGCTGCAAATATCAGCTTTATTTACTGTTTGCAGCCCACTAAGCTTTTTTATCTTGCAGGAGAGGTAAAATTGGGAATACTGGACCAGGTGGGAGAAAAAAACAACAGAGGAGAGGTAAGTAAATAAACAATCATGGGGCCCACGTGCCCAGGAGGCTCCTGGTAGGTCATACTTGCAACATACATGCAAGCTTGTCCACAGATGCAGCAAACAAATTAAATAAGCTTCACTAGTGAGAGCCTGACCTTTTCTATCTTCCCCCCAGCAGAAATCAGGCTCTGGCAGGGACCAAAAAAAGGGTTAGAAATAGCAAAGATAATAAAGTCAGGCATCAGAAGCACAGGAGGCTGAAGGGAAAAGACAGGCAGGTGAAAGGACAACCCAGTAAAACCTGAAATATTGCAAGTCATCCTCTGTGGCCAAAATACCATGAGATAACCTATCCCACTAAAATACTGGCAGTGGAGGTTGAGGCCAGGTGAGCCCAGGAGCTCCATTTCCATGCTGAGAGGAGGAGCTGGCTCTGCCTCTGTCATGGACCTGCTCCTTTTGGCACAGTGCAATGTTCAGCAGAACAGAATTCCCCTCCAGCAAGGTGCAGGCAGACACCAAACAAGATTAGTTTGAATTTTCCAGACTAGATGGCATCCATAGCACAGGAAACATCGCTGATTATTCCAAGTGGTGGGTTCCTAACCCCTCTGATGGCCCTGCTCAGCCTGGAGGGGCTGTCTGTACTCAGCCACTGAGCCCAGCACTGAGCTGGGCCACCCCATCAGCACAGGGCACTGCGTTACATTTGGTTGTTTATGGGTTTTATAATCATCTTAAATGCTCTGTCCAGGTCTGGGACCCTCACAAGAAAGAAACTGATGGGCTGGAGTGTATCCAGGGAAGGGAATGGAGCTGGGGAAGGGGCTGGAGCCCCAGGAGGGGCTGAGGGAGCTGGAAAGGGGCTCAGCCTGGAGAAAAGGAGGCTCAGGGGGGACCTTGTGGCTCTGCACAACTCCTGACAGGAGGGGACAGCCAGGGGGGTTGGGCTCTGCTGCCAGGGAACAGGGACAGGACAAGGGGAAATGGCCTCAAGCTGGGCCAGGGGAGGCTCAGCTTGGACAGCAGCAGGAATTTCTGCATGGAAAGGGGTGTCAAGCTTTGGAACAGACTGCCCAGGGAGGTTTGGAGTCCCCATATCTAAAAGTGTCCAGGGCATGACTGGACATGGCACTCAGTGCTCTGGGCTGGGGACAAGGTGGGCATCAGGTACAGGCTGGACTCGGTGATCTTGGAGGGCTTTTCCAACCTAAATAATTCTGGGATTCTGGGGTTTATCCCCTGCTTAATTAGCCTGGGAGCCAGCACAGCAAGACCTGAGCACAGGACTCAGTGCACAGCTGCACCAGCTCGGTGAGCTCAGTCTCCAGAGGGCACTGGTTTCACAGGCACATCTTCTGTCAAGAGAAAGGGGATGGGAAGGAGGGGATCCTCACCCCTGCATCTTCCCGGCAGTACTTACAGCACTCTGCCTTCATCAGGCAGGCTCAGGGCTTGCTGGTGAGCAAATCCACTGCTCAGAGAGCTCGAAACTCCTCTCTCAAACCCTCAGCCAAATCCACACTAATGCACTGCTCCCGACTGCACAGGTACTCAGCCCTCCTCCAGGCCCTGAGAGCAGGAGAAGCTAACTCCAATAAATGCAAAGCGATTCCATTCGATTCCACCTCTTAAATGCAGCACTTAATTAACTCTGCTGGGGCTTCTCTCGCTCTGGCTGCTCGTGTTTCCATGCCACCGGGGTTAGGAAAACACCTTCTCCCTATGCACAGAGGGGCCCTCCCTGCTCCCTGCTGGCATCACACGAGCCACAGCCCCCTCTGTGGGCACACGGAGCCAGCCCCAAGCTGTGAGAGCTCCTCCTGCAGAACGCTGGCAGCAGATGGTGCCTTTTTACTGCTCTGGCAGACCCTCGCTTGGAGCCCAACCCAGCATCCTCACCAAGCTCTGGTGCCCGAGTGGAACAGCAGAAACCAAGCTGCCATCCCCTAGAGCCAACACCAGAGCCAGCAAGGCCGAGCTCTGCAGAAGAAAAGGAAAAGAAAGGAAAGCAGAGCTGGGGAGTGGAGGGAACAACCCAAACCAGATGTTTTAAACAGCTGGCATTGCTGTTTGTCCCGAGATGCTGATGAAGGCAAACTCTGCAGCGTGACAGACCCCCATCAGCCACCCTCTTCCTGCAAACACAGAATTCAAATCAGCCCTGCTGGATTTAATCATCTTCTCCCCTTAAATAATAAACTGGGGGCAGGACAGGAAATGGATTTATTCATGTCACTAACTGTCAAAAAAAAAATGTTTACTGTGCTAAAATAACCCGCAGTAAGGGAAAAAAAGTAAGAAAGAGAAAACACCCAGAGGAGAGGGAAGTGTGAGAATATCAGCTCTGCACGAGGGGCTTGGACATGCCCAGGTCGACGTTGAGACGGGACAGACATGAGCTCTTCCAGCAGATATTAGCAGGGAAAACAGAGCAAGAAAGAAGGGGGAAGCTCACTGGCTGGCTCAGTGTTTGAGCTGAGCTCTGCTTTTTGGGCAGAGCTGAGAACACACATTTGTTTTGGGCAGAGTTTGTAGGACTTGCACCAAACCCCAGCACGAAGTCAACAGGTTGCACAGCAGCTCCCCCCGATAGCCTGCATGACAGCAGACCACATTCTCAGAAGATCTCCAGAGAGAGGAAAAAAAGGCATCAGAAGCAGGGCTGCAAGATGCTCCTCCTATCAGAGAAAGGTCAGGGGATGCCAGAGGCCTGAGAAATCACAGCAAAAATTCGATGTACCAGGAAAAGCAGAGACTTTGAAGCATTGCTGAAGTAGCCTCCAGCTCTGTCACACCAGGCTTGAATCCTTTACAACAGGACACGCAAAGGGCCCAGAACACAAAGGGCTTGAGCAATCTGGCAAAAGCCCATCAAGGACTATGAAATACAAAGTTACAGATTAACTTCCAGCTCAGGAAGCCCTGAAGCTGCAAAATACCCCAGAGTGGGAGGGAGCGAGATGCGGGTGCAGATTCTGTCTCAGGATCCTGCCCCTCAGTGGAACCCCACCAGAGAACTCAGCACAGGCAGTGGACACTGCAGATATGGGGCTGAGGGCCACATTTCACCAGTGCAGGGGCTGTCAGGCTGCTGGCACAGCCCCAAGGAGAGCAGCCCATTAGGGGGACCCATGGAGAGCTCCACCCACAGCCTGCCCACACTGCCACATCCCTGGAAGTGTTCAAGGACAGGTTGGATGGGCCTGCAACAACCTGGGATAGTGGGAGGTGGCCCTGCCCATGGCAGGGGTGTGAAACAAGGTGAGCTTTAAGGTCCCTCCCAACCCAAACCATTCTGGGATCCCACAATGCCCAGGACTCCTGCACCACCTGCAGCAGGTAAATGGGGGCAGGCACAGAGCACTCCCCACGTGGAACATCCCATCTTTCCACACTCCCATCACAGCTGTGCTTTGCTGGAGCACGGCCTTCCAGACAGCCTCTCCAGGCTGGACACACCACAGCTCTCCAACAGCTTGCAGGGAAAATTCCCCAAGCTCTTCTGCTATTCATTTCTGTCATCTCATGCAAAACCAGCCTGTCTCGTTTCTCCCATCCTGTTTTTTATACTGGTGCTCACAGCAGGAACCCTGTAGAGATCAATTTGATGATGTTTTGGGCATGTTCCCAACCTTTTAGAGCTCTCCTGTGCTTTGGCAGCTATTTCTCATCCTGGGAGACACTCTGCTGGTGGGATTGAACAGCACAGGGGAGGTGCACTGACAGCCAGACCAGGGGTGCACATCCCCAGCTTGAGGCTTAAAGGAAGCAGCCACCTGCAGAAAACAGTCAGCAGGAAAATTAGGCACCAACAGCATGGAATTTCTTAGTCTCACATCCCTTTAGGCTGCCCAGCATCTGCGAATGCCCAGAGGCCCTTCTAGAGATAAATCAGTGCAAAGGACAACCTCATCAGGGATAATATCAAATAGCTGAACCCAGGAACAAATTGTTTTCCTCTCTAAGTCTGTGCCTCTCACCACAAGTCCTTAGGGGACAAGGGATGGAATGAGATTCCCTCCTGTCAGAATAAAATCAGGACGACTGTTACAAGGAAATGAACCCAAGTGCTGCACAACAATGTCCTTGGACACTGCAGTCCCCTGACCCAGAGGTGGCCAAGCACAGGCACGTGGAGAGCAAGGAGAGGACCAAGGGGCACAGGGAAGCAGAGCCAGCCGTGCCTCATCACTTGTTCCAGCAGCAGGATGGCATTGCAGCTCCACCTGCAGGAATTGCTGTGGGTGAGAAAGCCTGGAAGGTTAGATGGGAAGGGTGCTGCTGCTCTGGGAAGTGAGGGAAGCCGAGATTGGTGGGGTGAGAAAAGCATGGACGGTGGTGTGCCTGGAGGTTGTATAAAAATACCATTAAAAAGCTTGGAAAGTCAAGAGGGTTGGGTTTCTTGGCATAATCCCACAGGCAAATGCTGAGTGCAGCTTCCCAAGAGTGCCTGCCAGCAACCTCCACGAATTCCCTGCTCCAGCCCATGCTCCATCTCCCCACACAGCTGAAGTTTCCAGGAGGAACATTTGCTGGAGTTGGATTGCACAGGAATATTAGAGAGCAATGGCAAAATGAAATATCAGTTTACAGAAGGGAACATGCATGATACAAATTGCATTTAAAAAAAAGTAACTCCTCTAGATTGGGAAATCACAATTGGTATGTCTTTGCAAAATTATTCACCCCTTTAATTAGAGGTTTTGGGGGGGTAGGAGGTCAATTAAGTCTCTGTGATGCTTCAAGAAACCTGACATGATTTGGGCATCAAGCTCAGGCTAAAAGAAGTAGAAATCCAGCTGGTTTCTCAAGTAACCCATTCTATAGAATCATTGGGGTTGGAAAGAGCTCCTAGACCAAGTCCAACCCCTAAAAAAGGGGAACACCATGAAGAGGTACAAAAAAGGCCTTCAGTACTTTCACACCTTCAGAAAAATCCCTCAAACTTATTAGATTCCAGGGGAAAACACATCCCAAACCTTCAAATCTGCACAATTTTAAAAAGCAGGTATTTCAATGTTATCTGTAGAGCACCAGTCACAGCCAGGAAATGCAGGAGCATGTTATGGCTCACAGGAGAAATCCCTGCAGGTGAAAGAAGTGTGAGAGACAGGAGAGTTCCCAGCATGGATCACCAGTCCCAGAGCAGGTGCAAGGCATGGAGAGAGCCTCACGCAATACAGGGAACAAGGAAAACTGTGACCTTGAGGTGGGAACACATCTGTAATAGTTCTATAAAGATGTCAATCTCCTATTTATATAAAATACCTGTGCAGATAGCCAGGAAGCCATGCATAAAAATCCTGCAGCAAGCTTCCAAGAAAACCCTCATCTTTCTTTCCTGCTCCCATCTCCTTATCAATCCATGGCACAGCTGTGCTAAATGCCTCCTTTCCTCCCCACAGTTAAGAATACAAGACCTAAATGCTGGTCTGAATTCCAATAATTCAGCTTCATTTTAGCTGAATTATCAGCATTTGCTCTGCTGGGCTTTACCTATGCAGACAGCAATCATGGGGGAAAAAAAAGAGAGAAAAAAAAAAATAAAAATCCTGTACAACTTATTCCAAGGCTGGGAATGCCTCACAGCCCTGGCTGTTACAGGCTGCTTTTCTTGCATCTCTCTTCAAGCAGAAAAGCAGCACAATATGGACTCAAAGATCTAAAGTGGCAGCTGGACTGACAAAGAAAAATGTTTGGTGGGGTAGTACACGCTCAGCAAAACCAACAGCATCCTAAACTGGGTCGATTTACCAGCTTTAAAATCCAAATTGAGGCTTGTAGGAGGCTCCAGAGAATATTGGTGATTCAGAGTTTGAAAGGAGCCTTTTTCCCCAGGCTGGCTTTGCAGGGGTTTTGGAGAGAAAGAGACGGTAGCAATAAGAAATAGAAGAAATGTAAGAAATATAGGAAACAAATACAATAAATACAGCATTAACACACAGGGACAGACTGAACACCAACAGATTGATATTATCCCACTGAAATAGTGCAATGCCCTCCACCAAGCCAGGATTGATGCAGTCTCAGCATGAAAGGCCAAGCAGGCTCTAGACAAAACAGTACCCATGGAAAATAAGATGGTTTAAACTTCCCCCATGAACCTGTGCCAAACCATTCCTGTTAGACAGACACCTCCCAACACCATTGAAAAGCCAACAGGGAGCACCAGCATGAACACAAGAACAGATTCCAGCAGCTTGTGTTCCACACCCTCCCAGCTCAGAGCAGCCGGGTCTAGTGGAAGGTGTCCCTGCCCGTGGCAGGAGAGGGATGAGATGAGTTTAAAGTCCCTCCCAACCCAAACCATTCCATGAGTCCATGATTTCCCAGCACTCTCCACCAGGAGGGAGCTCTCCCATTGCAGCACTACTGTGCTGGGACTCTGCTCTGGAAAAAACAACATTAATGATGTTTTGAGAAAGCACCAGTTCAGGTCTCTCAATACCTTTTATAGCAGATTCACCTTTCAATTGCTGCACTGAGCCATGTCCCACACCCTGTAGTGTTTCAGGAGCATCGACAGCTCACAGATAACACAAAAAGAAGCCAAAAGGCCTTTTGCAAGGACAGAAACCGTTCTGAAAGAGCTACCTGGGGAAAGAGCTCTCCCCATTCCCTGCTTCGCCAAGAGCTTGGCTCCTCTGGGGATGGGCTGGGCAGAGATAGGCATGTCAGCCAGAACAGAATCCTGTCACTCTCCCAGGGCCACCCCTCCCAGATAAGCACACACCACCATGCAGGATCAATTAAAACCAGCAGGAGCAGAGGAGAAGGTGCAGTTCCATCCAGCGTTCAACTTTTCCATCCCAGTTTTCCTGGGGTGTTTTTTTTTGGGATCAGTACTTTTGCCTGTGAGCAATGATAAAACTACTGATTAAACTTTAAAGGGGGGCTGTCTTTGAACCAGAGGAGAGGCACAGCAGGGTAGGGATGCATTATTTAAAGGAGGGTTTGTGTTTTCTACCCCAGCAGCCACCAC